>NW_006499435.1:3224763-3252664 GCF_000471905.2 Amborella trichopoda
CGTTAGTACTTAGTAGTAAGTAAGTTACGTACTTAATTAACTTAAATAAGTAGAGAGCTAGTAGTACGTACTGTGTGTAGTACTACTAACTAACTATATATATATATATATATATATATATATATATATAAGGTGTGGTTTCTATAAAGTTACAACCTAAACAATCCAATTAAGAGACACCTTCAAATTTGGTCATAACATATAATTTTGATGTAAAATATTATTAGGGTTATCTCAAAATCTAATTTCATATCTAATTATAAAATTTTAAACTTCAAAAATGGTCAAAATCAAGTAGATCAATAAATATATGAAAATTTGAAAATGGATGGTCTAGATAATGTGTTGTAGGATGTACTATTTTTGAGACTCAAAATCCTTTTTTCTTTCATATTCATACATATCAATGTCGAGATGCTTAATTGGAGGGTTTTTCAACATTGAAACAACCTTTTCCAACGGATTTTTAAGGTGCATCCGTAGTTCTACAATTAAGGTTGCAACCTTATATAAACTTTTTCCCATATATAAATTATGTGTATTTTATATTAAAATATACCGGACTCGGACTGGTCAAGTTTGACGCCGACCTGGACCTGTACAATTAGCTGATCATTGCCATTCATGAATAGATGAAGGAAAAGTATATCATTTATTTTGATTGTTCATAGACTTCATGACACATTCAAAGCTATCTAATTTGACATGTAACAGTTTGGAATAATTGTGACCTCTTGTAACAAGAATAAATAGTCTCATAATATACCACATCCCATAATGGAAAATATTCAGGTTCACCTTCAATGTCATGCCCTGCCCATCCAGGACAAGACAGACCAAGAGATGGGTTATTTGAGAGAAAATAAAATAAATGGTTTGGAAAATGGTTTCAAAACTAAACCCATTTACCCCAGCAAAAGTATGTCACGATCTCTCTAAATCATTTACCATTTTTGCAAGCAAGTTACCATCAGTTAGAGCCATTAGATATCTAATTGGATGGGTTGGAGTATCTCACAAAGCTCAAGAATTTTGTTTTTGAAATTAGAGCCTAGTCAATTACACAATTACAGCCACCCGAAATGTAATGGGGAGGAGTATTGTGACCATCTTGTACTAAAAGTAAATGATTTCTTTGTATATTACTTTACAAATAAATATGGATAGTGATTTCATACAATGTTTGTATAGTAATATAATGCAATAACTTTCAAAAATCATGTCAGGGCTATTTGTATGATCCAAGTTTTAAAATATACACTCTTTTCATTCTAATAAACAATCACAAAAAGAAGAATTTGATAATATAACCTAAAAATATATTTTTAGCCCAATTAATATAGGTCGTCCATTTTGGTGAGATGCTTAGATCTAGGCTTTAGAACGATCATTTTTATTTTCAAAATTTTTAGATAATTTAATTATCATTAGATTAATAATATTAAAAAAGAAAAAATGATTTTGATTCATAAAAACCTAGATCTTGAAATTCATTAAATGAACGGTCTACATTCATTGTTGGAGATGACTCATTTTGACCATATATAGAGTACAAATTATTATTATTATTATTGAGATGAAGAGAGTGTGTGTGCAAAATTTTGGGTCATACAAATACCTCAAACATAGTTTTCTAAAAGTGTGGTTGCATTATACTGTGATACAACAGTTGCATGAAATCACTACTAAATAAAATAAACACATATTTTCAATATTGAAACTCCATTTCTTGACACTATTTGAAAGTGTGCTTTACTTTGATTGTTTAGAGCCTCAACCATATACAGACCGCACCCTATACAAACTGTACCCTATCAATCAAAGTAAAGTGCACCTTCAAATAGTGTTAAGAAATGTAGTTTCAATATTGAAAATCCTTAAAAAATATTTTCATCTTTAATTATAAAATTTAATATTTAAAAAATAGTATAGATCGAGTAGATCTTTAAAAACTTGAAAATTGACGTTCCAAAAATACGTTAAAGATGCACTATTTCCAAAACTTGAAATCCATTTTTTTCTCATGTCTATGCATCTCGAAGTCAAGATGATTGATTTGAGGATATTTGAGCATCAAAACAACTTCTTCTAGTGAAATTTTTGAGGTAGTCTCTACTTTCTTTGTTCACAGCCTCAGCTCTATATAAACTTTTTCAAAATATAATAGAGGCTGAATTAGAGGTTTAATGCTTGGATTTGAAAAGTTGGAAGGTACTCCTAGGTTTAAGGGTAGTTATAAGTCACTATGTGGTTAAGCTCCCGGATTTAACTTCCTAAATCTAGGGCGATGATGGAAATCTAAGGATGTAAGGGTATTTTGGAAAGTCTTGGCTCAAAAGCTAGGGCTCCTATAGCTCGGGTCTTGTCTCACTCTGATAGAGTTTTTGTATGTCTGGCCCTCCAATGTCTCTTCATGGGGTATTTATAGGTGAAGGTTCAAGATTTAGGGTTTCGATCTAATAGTCAAGAATTGCGTGTTTTGATCACAAAATTCTCATTAAAGCCAACCCAAACCACCTATGGAATCTTCTACTCTTGTCATGAATTTTTCTTGAGCGTGGCAACGAATCGGGTCGGGTCCGAGTCAATATGGGATTCAAACCCGACTGGACTTGTATTCGTCGGACCGGATCCTGACCAGATTGGACCCGACCCAAAGTTAAAATATCTATATATTAAACCACATTTTAATATATTTTATTAAATAGAACTCGAAAAATATTATCATACCCAGGTCCAAATAGTGTTTGGATCCAATATTTAGACCCAGACCCGGCCCATTGCCACCATTACTTCAGATTGGTCCTTGGCTGGCGAGCTTCAGTGTTTTAACTAGAGCATTTCTAACATAGAAATGAAGTTTAGAGTATTGGAAAGCTCTCATGATTCCCTGCAAGATGTTGGTGAGCCTATAGTGTCTGTGAAGGCTTATGTGGATGTCTAAATGAGAGATGGATTTCAGTTATGCATCACTCAAATTTTAAGTGTCTACAACCATGAAAAGGTTTTTCAAAGTGTGGTGAAAGGGATTTTCTACCTTATGCCAAAACACCCCACTGGTGAGGGACAAGGGATACCTCAATTTGTATATTTCAGAGGAAAAGCGTTTTTATGCTATGGCAGTGGCCTCTACTGATATGGGCGATTTTAGGTTAGGTTGTCCCCAATATTGTAGAAAAATAAAGAAATTTATGTTAATGTATTTATGAATTACCGTTATTTTAGAAATCCTTTTAAAAGGTTTGATTTTATATGAATTATTTTTCCTAATGTTTCGGTGATCCTGATAGCCCTTCGGATTTTCAATCTAGTTCGGCGGATTGGTGATCTGGATCAGTGATCTAGTTTACCGACCAGAAATTAAAAACGAACTAGAAAAAATTACTTGGTCAGTTTTGTCAAAAACCGGTTATAACAAGTCAAAATTACCCCAAACCAGCATGTTCAGTGGTTAAAAAAAAAAAACCAAAACAAAATAAAAAAAAAAAAAATTGGAACCAATATAGCCTGGATGAAACCGGCCTACTCATGGAGGGATCCGGTTGATTCCCGATACTTTGTGCATTCCAATTTTTTAAACACTGCTTTTTTGTTAAAATTTTTATTATTTTTTAATTGCTCCAACTTATAACCTAGAAGATCTAGGAGATTTAATCTTTTTTTGCACATGAACTTACCTTTAGGCTCCTAAGTATGGCAATATGAGTGAAAAAAAATTAAATTCTAGAAAAAGAACCAAGGCTTAATTGGTTAGCACTTGACGATTTGCACCTCTATCTTACGCTCAATTCCTACCAAGAATAGGGGCCCTCTCCCCACTTACTTACCCCAAAAAAATAAAAAAATCGATGATTAAACTCCAGCCCAGAATAAAAAAAGCGATGATTAAACTGCAGCCCTTCAACCAAAGTAAGAATAATTTGGAAAAAAAATTAAAAAAAAAATTGGAAAAAATGGGCACAGACTAAAACCAAACTTTGGGGGCTGGTTCTATAATAACAGTAATTCATAGGGATATTAACGTAGTTTTTTTTAGAAAATACTGCCATAACGGTTTGCGGTGTGCGAGGCCGAAGGCTTACACTGATAGAATGCGGCAACTGATGATATATCAGGGTTAAAAATGGAAAAAGAAAATAATATTTATCTTTTAGAAGAGGAAAACGGTTGTAAATTATGCTTGTAGAAAAAAAAAAAAAAAAAATCAATTCAAGCATTAGAAAATCTTCACATTGATCATCTTAACTTGAACATTATGGTTATGAAAAAAAAAAAAGCTTTCAAGCTCTAAAAATAGTGTACATTACAACAAATTATCTAGATCGTCCACTTCACACTAAAAATAAATGTTTATATATTCACAAGATTTGTACTATTTTTTGAGTTTCGAATTTTATTCTCAATGTTGAAAATTGATTTTAAAGCCCTCATGGAGATTTCTGTTGCCAAAAATTCTTTCTAGACGACGATTTTAGATCCCAAAATTTTAAATAAAAAAAAAACTCCTGTAATGCTCTTTTGATGGAGGGAGTTGATATACGATATTCTGCCGCCGGCCATGCTCGCACTTTTATACTAGTTATGAAAGGCTATATAATAGTCTTCTTAGGAATTTAGTTTTTTTATTAATATACTCAAAGAAAATTGTATATAAGGGGTGATTTTTTTCAAAAAAAAAAAATTGTATAATAAGATTTTCTTTTTTTTGTTGACAATATAAACCTCCAAAATCACAAATATATGGCTGGAAAATTTATAAAAATACCCACAAAAGATAAGATATTTAACATTTTATCTTCGGAATGATAAAAAAAGGGGTCACTTCGTTTTCTTTTTTATGCCCTAGCATTCCTACATTTTCTCAATATTTCCCGGGATTTATATTGAAACAAAATGTCTAAATCTATGATATCAATACAATCACAATACAAAATCCCGTATAAAACTCATGATTAGAAACCTATGAATTGAAAGCTGCCCATTTGCAACTATTTTGAGCCAAGACCATATGTACTTTTATGGGTATTTTGAAATTAAATAGAAGATATAAGTTAAGTATTAAATTGCTCATCAGAATGATTAAAGTATTAAATTGCTCTTCTTCGAAAAATAATTTGATAAAGTTCCCTAGATGGCCATTAATGTTCACTCTACAGGGTAGGCCCGATTAATTTAAGGACAATTATTTCATGTCGGCTGGACCGCATGACTATATATACAGTCCAAAAAGTGTAAATCATCTATCTTTAAGATACAATTATTTCATATCGGCTGGACCGCATGACTATATATACGGTCCAAAAAGTGTAAATCATCTATCTTTAAGATAGATGCAAATAGGTGTTTCATCTAAAGATAGATACAAATAGGTGTTTCATCTAAAAATAATGAAAATTAACAGTCCAAATGTTTCGTATTATAATTATTATTTTTTATTTTTAAAATTTATTTATTTTCTCATTTTCATGATCTCCATGTTAGACTTTATATGTCTTTAAAAATTAAGTCCAAAAAACCATCTCAAAAATATATTTATTAATAGTCTTGCGTTTCTACATATGTGGGCTTTGCCACATAGAAACATGGTCCTTACTTTAAAGCATTTAATACATTAAACTCCTCTTTTTGGTCTTTTTTTTAAAACCATTTTAGCAACCAATATTTTAACGTCATGATTGGCCAATCGACAAAAAAAAATAGAAAAGACAATGAATGTAGGTTTTGGGAACCGAGAAATTTTGTGTAATAGGGTTGGCATTCTTAACTAGGTTGATTCCCAATACCGAGTCAATTGCTAATTCTAATCTGGATCGAAGTTTGTAAAATCACAGGCAAAAACAAAGAACCGCTAAAATTATAATGCATTAAACATGCCTTAACAAGTGTTATAATAGTTATACCAAGGGGTACTCTCAAAAGGAAAAGTATACGATGAGACCATTTACTTTTGGTATAAGATGGTCACAAATAATCTTGACCGTTAGATGTGAAATTTGACGGTTGCATTTATTCTACTGACCAAGCTCCAATTTCCAAAAAAAATTTTCCAAACCTAGTGACATTCCTAAGCTATCAGATTTCATGTCATATGGTTGCCGTAATTGTGACCTCCTTGCATACGGTCTCATTATATAAAATCCCATTGTCAAATATAATCCGTTATTTGGAATATTTATTGTTACGATCAATGACTGCTCAGAAGTCATAACCTTTAAAACACGATATGTTTTATTATATCTGTGCTGGAAGCCAGAGGGAATCTATGCTTAAATTCACCAAACGAATCAAATGGAAATTTTATTTAACTATAAATACTTATGATTGTAATTAGCAATACTCGTAAGTATACTGTTTATTCATAGATCATAACAGAACTGTAATATATAAGAATAGGTGTGTATAACTCGGCTATAAAGCTTGAACAAATGCTTAAGCTCTCATAAAAAAACTAACAAAGTGTGAACCCCCCTTTAATCATCTGCTCAATCATGTACAAGAATGAGAGAATTTCACAAAAAAGAGAAACAAAAAGTTCTAAATTTATATGGCAGATGGAGATGGGGCAATCATTGAAAACGCTGCAACAGAGGGCTCAGGCCCCCCCGCAACTCCTGAGCTCAGAAGCTCGGCCATGCCGCGTCTTGGGTTGATTCTTTGCACTTGACATAGCTCAGGCAAGAACACCCCTGCTCAAAAACACCATTTACATAAAAATTGTTAGAAAAGGAAATTGTTACAAAGTAAATCTAAATAGAAAAACATGAGAAATAGAGGGGATTAAAGGCCGACTCCAAAAACAGAGGATTTTTGGGACCCCAAATTTTAGTAATCGATATGTTTCTCTTAGTGGAAAAAAACAGGGGCTATCTTCCTAATATAAAAGGATAGTCCAATATTTACTTTACGAAAATTTATCAAAATACAGCTAAAAGATCAACTATTTAACATTTTAACTATCTTCAATTACTTCAACTTATGTTCATGTGTTTTTTGTTAGACTTTTTTAAATTAAACAAAAAGTAAAATGTTAAATAATTATATCTTAGATTAGGTATATTTTTTATTAATTTCCCTATACTTTATATCAACCCAACAAGAAAAAATTAAAAGAGTTAGACGTCAATACCTTCTCCAGCTGCAAGATTGACGTAGAGATCGACAACATTAGGGCAATTGTTGAAGCAAGCTGTTGCGCAAAGCTTAGCAGTGAACTGTGGCTCGAGGAGTGAGTCCGATGAGATCCCGACAGAGTTTCTATCAAGTCCACATGCTTGAATACACTCTTCGGTCTCGATCCATTCGCTGAGCCTCTCGACCACCACCTCGGAGGAGCGGCACTGGAACTCTGCCTCATCACCATCATTCCCTGCGTATTTCTCTAGCACACATCGCTTGCCAGCTGATGAAATTGAAAAGGCGCACTTGTCTTTCGACAAATTCTCGCATACAATCTCAGCTGCAAAACCATGGAGGCCAGTGTTTAATCACACATGAGAGAGAGAGGTTAAGGGTATATGGGCGGGAATCACTAACATCCTGGTTTAAAATGAACAGAAGGCGAATATGCAAATGCTACATTAAATAGCTGAGTATATCAAAATAGTATATTAAATTCTAGAGTATATCAAATAGGTACTCCACTGACTTGGAATTTCATAAGAATTTATTGTAAAAAAACATTTTGCCAACCATACTCGATTGAAATCTAAAAATTACTATATAAAATAATAGAGAAATTTATCTATCGTGTACTCTGCTCCCACGGATCATATTGTTAGTCTGCTCCCTTGTGCAAAACACCTCTTTAGAATAATTATTTTAGTCTAAAATTTTGAAACCACATAAAAACTATTACATCAGTATTTTCAGAATAATAAATTTGAATTTTGAGTTTCATGACACTTAGATTAGCTCTTCCAAAATTGGATGGTCTCTATTCAATCTTGAGGCATTATTTTAGTAGACCGAGGGTTTATTTCAAGAAAAAATTTATTGGTATGAGTTGATGGGTTGTAGAGATTACTTCCCCAAGTTTTGAGATCTAAAAGGTATTCTTTGCGTGTGTTATACCCGAGGGAGTAAATGGATACTTCCGCAGGAGCGGGAAATCTATTAGCTTATTAATATGGTTTTTATATACTTCTTCTTATTCAACCATCCATTTTCAATAGAACGGCTGAGATGGTCTTAATCACATTGTCACATCACTATATTATTTTATTTTTAATTTTTTATACAAAATATTTTGACACCAAATTTTGGACATCTACTCCTCTATTAAACTCGCACTTGAAAAATATAAAAAAATATTTTCAATAAAATGACCAAAATACCTTTGAAAGTTTCATAAAGTATTTTGGTCATTATATTTCATTAAAAAATTCTTTTTAATGTCTTTTAGATGCGCCATATTGCAAAGATGGTATGTACCAAATTTTATATTCATAAAATTTGTAAAAATAAAATAAAATACTTTGAGATGTCTAATCTAAATCAAATGGTGAGTGGTTGATCTAAATTGGACGGCTGGATGGGAGAGAGTATTTATCTTCTATGTTGTAGGAGAAATATAGAAACCTTTCCCCTAATAACATTTAGTATTCTTAAACTATTAATTAAATATAAATAAAAAAAAAGAAAAAAGACCACATATATAATAGAAAGAAATAGAGAAAGCAAGTTAATAATAATAATAATAAAGCTCTCTTCAATTCAGCCAACATTTGAACAAATTTTCTCCAATCTTCAACATGAAAATTGGTTATAAATGGCAAGCAAAATGCGTAAAACAAGAAAAAGAGGATTTGTCGTAGAATTTCAAAAGGTTTATTATTTTGGTTCATTCAGCTATAAGAAGGCTCTTCATTTAGGAGCCGAAACCAAAATTTACATAAAAATCAATATGATGTTTTAAAAAGAAGGAAAAAATTTCATCATCAGTTTTACATACCGAATGCGCCATGAAGGAGCATGGAGAGGACGAAGAACAATGCCAGGGGCATTTTTGCAATGCAGAAAGATGCCATTGATGCCTTTCTGCAAATTTGCTGAAACAAAAGCTCTCTTTCTCTCTCTAAACTCTCTCTCTCTCTCCCTTTCTTGGGTGGGTTTGTCTTGAGAAGGGGAATGGAAGGGTTTAAATAGGGTTAGTTTTCTTGGGTTAAACGGCTTCCAACGACTTGGCTCCAATTTGAGGAAGTTTGTGTGAACCTGCAATCCCTATTTTTTATTCCATTTCTTTTTTAACTTTTTAGGAAGAATTGACCCCAAAACCCCCCGTACTTTCTATAATGCCCAGCACAACAAACTTTTGAAATTTTGGTAAGAGGCCGTGAGTTGATGTTGCCAAAGGAAAATATATTATATCCTTTCAATGTATACTGATTACAATATACATTTATATTAATATGAATATATATATACATCTTTCGTATTACGCATTAACCTGAAAATACATATACACTTTCTATATTAATCTGATAGACAATATATATTTTCTTTTAACGTATGTATTGTCTTTCAAGTTAATATAGACAATATATAGCTTTTTTTTTTTTACAGTTGTGACCTCTTCCGGTCTTAAAAAGCTAGAGCCCACAACAAATGTGGCCGGGCTAGGCTAGCGTTAAGCTAGGCCCAACAATCGTAAGAAGCCAAGGCCATGTTATGACTGACCCTGGCCCAGCTCGATTTTTCCTTTCATTTAAGTTTGCCTTTTTTGTTATTAGGTCTATTAGCCTTGGCCATGCCTGAACATGACTAGGACCGGGCTTGTGCTATCTCTTGGGCACGGTCCAAGCTAGGATAGGCTGACCCTATAGACATCTAGGCTTGACTAGAGCCACATCTAGCCAAGCCCATAAAGAGCTATATTTGGAAATTAGGTATAGAAGCCCAAAATAATCACTAAAAGAATTGGATGCCTTTGGGTATTTGATAAAAGATAGGGGATATATTCCTGTACACAAAATTCAAGCCAATTTTTGGCAACGTTTTCTACGCTCTTTGCCTCTAAATTTAACGCATTACAACCCTTGGAAATTTGGTGACCAAATTATTGGCGGTCACCGCTAGATTTGTTGGTCCCGCGGGTTCCGCTGAGAAGTCGGTTTCTTAAATTTTTTGCCTCCTCGGAATTCTCGAAATTCTAGACTCTCACCTCTTTTCTTGTTTAGTTTGGACGCGTCTCTAAATTTGGAGATCCTTTTTTTTAGCGTGTGCAAATTAGGAGGTATAAATTGGCCTTCACTAAATTTGGAGGATCATTTGTAGGGTTCCCAATAAAGCGTGTTTTTTAGGGTAAAAATGGTCCACACCTTTCAACTCTAAGTTTCTCTCTATTGATTGAGGAACAATTATTCCCTTTGATTTTATCAGCAAATTAATTAATTATCTCTGTTGGCCTTTGGATTTTGGTGGAAATGAATTAATTTTTTTTTTTTTTTTTTGCATTTGGAGGGTGGGTTTTTCTTCTTGAAACGTTCAAGGATTCGAGCTCTTTCCATTTTAATTTTTTTTTTCTTGAACGTTTCCAGCTCTTTCCACTTTCCAGAAGGTTCTCGGTGTGAATCGTCTTTCCACTTTTGCCTGAACGCGTCGACCTTAACGTGCATGGCATTTGACTCCGTCGTCATTGTTTTTGGGATGAAGTTTCTGTGAGGCCTAGGCTTCATCAAAACAAAATAAAGTCGCACCTCAAATCCTCGTTCTCGACTACGCTTCTAAATTCAATTTCGAACACGGACAATAAATTTGAAACTAAAAAGATAATACAGATCTTATGGATCTATGAACACTTACTTTAGGGCGAAAGAGATGATTTAGATAATTTGTTAGAATATAAACTATTTTTAGATTTTGAAATCCTAAATTTTTTTCAAAACCATAATGTTCAAGCCGAGATGATGGACGTAAAGTTTTTTCAATGTTTGGATTCCAATTTTCAAAAGGCAAGATCTAATTGTATAAAAATTCAAAATCTAAATTTTTCTTTTTTTTTACAAAAATAATCATATGATGATACTCACATAGATCCTAAAATATTGAATTGAAAAAAAAGAAAAATTGTATGTGGTCTCAACCTTAAAATGTAGAAATATGGTGCACCTCAAAAATCCATCGAAAAAGGTCGTCTTGACAAGGGAAATTCGTCTAATTGATTTATCTCGACCCCAAGATGTGTAGTTATGACAAAAAGAAAAACATATTTCAAGTCTAAACAATAGTACAAGATTTTCATATGTTTATAGATATGCTCGATCTAAACCAATTTTAGAGTTTAAAATTTTATTATTAGAGACCAAAATATATTCACGTACTATGCTAAGAATTTTTTACAATAAACCTCCATCAAAAGACAAAATTTGAAGGTGCCTCATACTTTGTTTGCTTATGGTGGCAACCTTATTCAAATCACACTCTTACAAAAAAATATCTCCCGACCAAGTCTTGTATCCAAGGGAGTAGGTGCATCGTAATATATAGTGGAAATTTTATAAAGTATTATTTCCTGCATTTAATTAAAAATTTTGGAACCTTGAGGTCAAGACGACGATTGGGTCCGAAAATATATTTAAATCACACCTGTCTTCTCTCGCCATGTGTCAAGCACGTGACCGTGCAGGCGTGTGTGTTAAGCAAGGACAGCCGCGTCTATGGTAAAGCATCAATGAAAGGAGAATGTGACGTATGATCTTAGAGTGAAGGGCACGATGGTCCAAAAAAAATGAAAAAAGAAAAGGTCAAATATTTTAATAGGGCTCCAATCCTATCAAAACAAATCAGAAAAAAACTTATGTGGAACCTACCTCAAAAATTTCATTAAAAGGGATTGTTTTGATGTTCAAATATCTTCAAATTGATCATCTCGACATCAAGATGCATGGACTTGAGAACAAGTTTTGGAAATAATGCATCTTGTAACATATTTTTGACCGTCAATTTTTAAGTTATTCAAGTTTTTATAGATCTGCTTAATCTACACTATTTTTAAACGTTAAATTTTATAATTGAAGATGAAAATATATTTTAAGGTTAGTAAAAAATTTCTAGTATTAAAACTACATTTCTCGATATTATTTGAAGGTGAGCTCTCATTTGATTATAGAGCCTCGGCTCTATACAAACTACACCCAATAGATAAAGCCTCATCTTAAAACTCATCAAACATTTATAATTTTGACGTAAGAATAGGGGTGGCAATGCACCCATACCGGACCCAAGACCCAAGGGGTAGACCCTATCTAGGTCTAGGTCTGGGTCCGACAATATTTTTTGGGCTTTAATATATAAAATATATTTAAATATTGGTATATGTATAGGTATTTTAATTTTTATATTGGATTTGGTCGGGTCAGAGTCTAGGTCCAGGTCCCATATTATATTTTCAACTCCAAGTCGGGTGAATTCAAGTCCTTTGGGTTCGGCTCCGACCGGACCTTGACCCAACCTGACCCGTTGCCCCTCCTATTAAAAAACCTTCAAGTTAATCATCTTGGCCTTGAATCTTACTGTTGTTAACAAAAAAAACTTAGGATTTCAAGTCTTAAAAATAGTGTATGCTATATTACACATTATTTAGACCGTCTATTTTATCCTAGAAATAAACTTCATAGATCTGCAAGATCTGTACTTTTTTTTTTTAACTTCAAATTTTATAGTCGTCTTGGAAATTGATTTTAGAGCCATCATGCAGATTTCAATGCCCAAATTACTTTTCGACAAGGATTCGAGGTGAGACTATACTTTATTTTTAATAAGTGCCCAAACCTCATAAAAACTACATCCAAAAAAGAAAAAGTCAGATTAAACAGTAGACAGGAGCATGGTTTTACTGATGGTGGAGATTAAACCAATTGTTTGATCGCGAGACATTCACCTCGATGTCGTGAATGTCTGCCGTCAATTACTGAAAACCAAACGCCTACATCCTGGGGTAGCGCATGTCATACACAGCTTGTGTATGGTATGCAATCCCATAACGACATTCTTTGCTTTGGTTAGACTCTTGGAATGGACCCTGTGAAAAATGTAGAGTAAAAAGCTCAGACATCAAACGAATAAATTTAAGAACTTAAAAAAAAAAGCAGAAGAAGCAAAGTCACACACTATGACACTTTATTCTCTCAATGCACGCCATATTTAGGGCTTCTAACAAAGCACTTAGATCTGTTTAGGTAGGGTCTAGGTGTGGCCGGGAACACATATGTTATAGTGAGTCCATCTTTCTAAAATTTAGAGAAAATTATCAAAAGGATGTAGTTTCTATGAAGCCTAGGCTTAATTAAAAACTTCACCTTGAATCATTGTACGCGAAGCACTTTGGGCATCAAAATTCTCCATAATGACTCTAATATCAATTTCTAACACTGAATATGAAATTTGAAGCTCAAATAATAGTAAAACTCTTGCGAATCTTGTAAACACTTATTTTTAAGTCAAGATGGAGAGTCTAGATATGTGTTTCAATATACACTATTTGTAACGCTTGAAATCCTGATTTTTTTTACAACCATAATATTCCTGGCCGAGATGATCGATTTGACGGTTTATCGACTCTATAAATGTAATTTTTGAGGTGAGGCTTTACTTATTTTGATAGGGTTGTAGCTCCATCAAAATATTTTCCTTATCAAAATACCCATTGGAGATTAAGTATTTAACACTTTGCCCATTTACCAGCATTCCAACTCAATGCCATGTGTATTTTTATAAGAATTTAAAATTGGTTTTATTAGGCTACTCTTACATATGAAGTATTACACTTACCCTTACTCCACAATGTAGTAACTTTTTTGCCTAAATATATTTTAAGTAATTTATCATGAGTGAAGTAGAAATTTTTTCTAGAAAGAAAAACATTTATTTGCCATAATGGGATATGATATCATCACATGGCGTGTGACTGTGATATCACCCTTATTAATGAATTTCTAACGATTAATAGAATTTCATTAATTTTTACAAAAATATCTATTATACCCCTCATAATGAAATAAAATACCTTTGTCCAAAAAAATTTGTATTACAAAGTACAGGTAATAAGTGTCAAATGAATGTTGAGTAATTTAAGTGAATACTAATTAAGCCTAACAAAATCCAAAAAATAAAAAAATATAGGTAAAGTCTTAAAAATCCAATAAATAAAAAAATATTAGTAAAGTGTTAAATTATTCATCAGGTAATTTGGCAAATTTTTGTAAAATTTATTTTAAACGTAAATTCAAAATTCAAAATTTCCAATTGTATCATCTAAATCACCACAAGCACATAAACTTGGACATTCAAAAGTAGTATGTATCTTCCAAAACCGTTTATCTTAAATCCTTAAGTCGGCATCTCTATTTGGCATCCGCTTAACTACCCAGCACGCCTACCCTTGCGCCTGACTTCTCTCTTTCCTCAGGTAACTTAAAATCATTAGATTTACATTATTTTTAAGGGAGTGTATATTAAGAGACCATTTATTTTTTTGTATAAATAGATAACAATTATTTTTACTCATTAGATATGAAATCTAATAGATAAAAATGTGCCACAACGTTCAATAAATTTTATTTTGGACATTGTGCCCAAATAAGAACACGTCATCAACCATCCAGTTTCAAATCCAATAGTCAATAACCTCCTTGTATCAAAAGTAAATGACTCATTATATATATTTCTTATTTGTAAAGCTACATATTTACCTACAAAGATATAGGTTTGGCATCCCCATGCCCTTGCGGCCACATGAGCCTGCCGACGCCAATGCTTTTCTTATAAAAAATCATTTGCTAAGATGTTTAAGAGTTGGGCACGGTTTGTGTAGAGTCGAGGCTGTAAACAATCAAATTAGAGCCTACCTTCAAATGGTATCAAGAAATATAGTTTTAATACTTAAAAGTTTTGTGATAGCCTTAAATTATATTTTCATCTCTATATATAAAATTTAAAGCTTAAAAAATAGTGCAGAACGAGCATATCTATGAAAACTTGAAAATATTGAAAATTGACAGTCCATAAATGCATTACAAGATATACGATTTCCAAAACTTAAACTCCATTTTTTTCTAATGCCCATGCATCTTGATGTCGAGATGATCAATTTAATGATATTGTGGCATCAAAACAACCTTTTCTTAGGAAAGTTTTGAGGTAGGCTCTAATTTGATTTTTTAAAGCCTAGGCTCTATACAAACTTTTCCCTTAAGAGTTAAAGACCCCCCTTGCTCTTTGCCATAAGCTTCACATAGGACATCAAAGAGGCCAAAGTGATCTTCGAGCCAACTTTTTGTACCCGTTTTATTCTTAAAAATAAGGGTATGTTTGGAGATTTACTCATTACCATTCATTGTTCCAATAAAATTAATCCCAATAAGGACTTATAGGATTGCATGTAATGAGGCAATTTATCTTTATTACAAGGGGGTCATAATCCCTCTTACTTATTAGACGTCAAATTAGATGTTTAGGGCTAGTCACAAAGTCCGAGATTTTTTAAAAAAAAACCTTTGAGCCTTTCTGTAATGTGCTTACACCAACCCAATTTGAAATCCAAAAAACAAGAGTGATTTTGACGTCGTTATACAAAAAGTAAATGATCTATTTATATACTTTTCCATGACATATACATCATCTTATAGTTTCTAGCATAAAATTATCTAAAATAGGCTTAAAAGGCAATATCACACATATGTTTGCCTTTATAAAGCTATTTTTAATTTAGGGTGAAGTTTTTATAAGACGCCTTCCTTGTACTACAGAAGTAACATGCACTTCTAAACTTTGCTTGGAGATGTATTTCGGTGTTAAAAACCTTATAATGGTTTGAAAAATATTTCACGTCTTTAGTTATGAAATATAAAATTTCAAAAAAGATACAAGTCATGCGTATCTATAAAATATTTGAAAATTTTGAAAATAGATAGTTCAAATAACTTATTACAAAATACACTATTTTGGACTTGAAGTTCTTTTCTTCCTCATATTCATACATCTCGAGGTCGATGAGGGTTTTTCAATGTGGAAAACTTTCTTCTAGTAGTTTTTTTCTCTTTTTTATCTTTTCTTTTTTTTTTGTTCACCTTATTTCAATAATATAAGATTGACACCTCATATAAGCATTTTCTTTTACTTCATTCAGTGCATTTTATCCAATCCGGAGCTATTTGTCCAGGAGGGAGAGTGAATGAGCAGGACTCTCTTTATCCAACAATAATTAAATAATATTTATACATAATACAAGGTATGTAACAAACAACTAATGAACTAATCTTATCCAAAATAAATTAATTTGATGTAAATCTACTTTAGACATAATTAATTGTCATTAAGATAGGCCTAACATGTATAAACTTTTTCTTGGATGTGAAACAATTGTAACAAAAAAACAAAAATGTAAAGACTTTTTAATTTTCTTTAAAAGAAAGGGAAAAGTGTCTATATTTCTTCTACCGTATAGAAGTTCTTCCCCCCATCCAACTGTTCAATTTAGATCAAATAACCCATTGATCGTTTGATCTTGATCCGACACCTCATAGTATTTTATTTTTACTTTTTATTCGCAAAGTATATGAGTATGAAATTTGGTACGTGCCATCATCTCAATGGGCTGCACCTAAATAAAATATAAAAAATATTCTCAATAAAATAAAATAACCAAAAATACCCCTAAAAGTATGAAATTTAATACGTGCCATCATCTCAATGGGCTGCACCTAATAAAATATAAAAAATATTCGCAATAAAATAAAATAACCAAAAATACCCCTGAAACTTTCAAGGGTAGTTTGGTTATTTTATTTTATTGGAAATATTTTTTGATATTTTTTCCATGTTCGAGTTTAAGAGACGAGTAGACACCCAAAATTTGGTACCAAAATGTTTAGTAGGAATAAAATAAAAATAAAATGTTATAGAAGCATGAAACTGTAAGTGAATCCATCTCAACCGTTCATTCTGATCTAACGACTAGATAAGGGGAAGTGTAAAAAGGCTAGATAACGGGAAGGTCATAAATAAATTGAAAAACTTTGGACATTTCAGATACCTATTGAAGTCAGCTTTGGGGAAAAATTCGTTTGATACATTAAAAAAAGAGATGATGAGAGAAAGCATTCTAAATTGGTGTAATTTACAGTCTCAAAAAACTATAATAGGGGGATCACTAAGGAGAAAAGTTGTGACCAAATGGACCAAAAATTAAATCACGAGAAACAAACTAGTTGAACTTGTTCAAGTTAAAGGTCACAATCTTTGATATTCCATTGCTATTTGTGTTTGTGTTAGCAAATCGTTAAATGAGAAGTACTTCGCATAAGGATAATCTTTACTGCATATACTAAATTTCTTGTGATTTTTTTATAGTTTTCCATTGCAATAAATTTGATTGTTATTGCATAAATAAGGAAGTTACATCTTATCTATGGGTGAGGTTTGTATAAGGCTCCCTCCTTATACTGAAGAAATAAGGCATGTCTCTAAAATTTACTTCGAGATGCCGTTCCTGTTGAAAAAATTTGAGGGAAGAGATGGACCCACTCTTAGGATTAAGGGCAGTGTCTTTAGACTATCGATCGCAAAGATCAGGTTTTTACCAAAACTGTGAGAACTCTGTAAATTTTTGTGTACCTCTTCATGGTCATGAAACCCTTCTTAAAGAGGGATGGAGGAGACCATTCTTTAACGTTCCGCTTCCTCCTGAAATCTTTGAGAAAATGTGACCCTATAATATTGAGAAGTGGGTGGTTACTTTCTAACCGTTAAATAACGGCACTTTCTCTCTCTGAGAAGTTTAACTTTTTTAAAATTATAAGAGAGAGAAATATTGCACCTTTAAAGGCCCCATGGCCACACACACATACCAACATCTCCCACTTGGCCATGAGAGCCAGATATATTGAAATATCATAAAGTATTTATCACTTAATGAATTTAACATTTATGTGAATATTTTTATCATGAGGCTTTCACGCAAGTACTGTTATACATCTCATCACAACACTGTCCAAAGTCATATCATGGTTTTTCACGCTAATGCGGTTTTTCCTCTCATGACCAAGACATCAAAAAATATCCCATTTGGGAGTTCCCGACTTAAATATTTTTAAGTCCCATCAAAACTACATGCTTTGATAATATTTCTGCATTCAATCCCTTTGTTAAAGGGCCAGCAATTATATCTGAAGATGGCAAATAACTTACAGTTATTTCATTCTTTCTAATAATATCATAAATATAATGATAATCAATTTCAATGTGCTTACCCTTAGAACTATAGGCTCCATTTCTAATTTGATAAAATAGCAGTCTGATTATTACAAAAAAATTTAACAAGTCTATCGGCTATATTTAGCTTCAAATCATTTATGAAGCGTTTAATCCAGACTACATAAGTTGTAGCAATGTTATAAGTAATATAATCGGCTTCCATAGTATACCAAGCTACACAACTTTGTTTCTTACTAGACCAAGAAACATATCTACCACCAAAGAGAAATACAATTCCTTAGGTTAATTTTCTATCATCTAGGTCTCCTGCAAAATCTGTATCAGAGTACCCAGTAACCTCTAAGTTGTCAACTTGGAAGCACAACTATAATTTTTAATTTTCTGAATATATCTAAGTATCCTTTTTACAGCTTGCCAATGAGTCATCCCAAGATTACTCTGAAATCTATTTACAAGACCATATGCATGACTCAAATCAGGTCTTGTACACTACATGGCATAATTTATGCATCCTACAGCTTGAGCATAAGGAATTCTTTCCATTTCCGCTTTGTTACTATCATTTAATGGACACATTTTCTTTTATAATTTTAAGCTTTTACAAAAAGGTGTATCTATGGGCTTGCAATTTTCCATCTTAAATCTCTTTAAAACACTTTCTAAATAATTTTCTTGAGATAAACATAGAAGTCTTGAACTTCTATTTCTTGTTATCTTAATGCCCAATACATATGAGGCTTCTCCCATATTTTTCATCTCAAAATGGGAACTTAGCCATGATTTAGTATGGTTAATCATGCAAATATCATTACCGACTATCAAAATATCATTCATATATAGTGACAATATAAGAAAATTGCTCTCATTATTCCAGACATATACACAATGGTCTAATATATTGGCTATATAACCAATTTCAGTGATTGCATTAGGAAAAGTAAAGTACTATTGCCTACAAGACTGTTTTAGACCATATAAAGATTTCTTAAGTTTTTATATTTTGTCTTCTTGGCCTTTAATTACATATCCTTCTAGTTGTTTCATGTATATATCTTCTTTTAATTCTCCATTTAATAAAGTTGTTTTGACTTCTATCTGAAATAATTCTAGATCATAATATACAACTAATGCAAGGATGATCCTAATAGATGAAAATTTTGCTACTGGAGAATAAGTTTCTACATAATCTATGCCCTCCCTTTAGGTAAATCCTTTAGCTACCAACCTAGCTTTATATTTATCAATGGATCCATCTGCGTTAAGCTTTTTCTTTAGGACCCATTTGCAACCGATGTTTTTTCTTTCTTTAGGGAGGTCAACCAACTCTCAGACTTGATTTCTTTTAATAGAATCAAGTTCATCATCCATGGCTTGAGTCCACTCAGCTGAGTCATGTGAGCTAATAGTTTCACTATAGCTACGATGTTCATCTATCGTAGGTGGGGCTCTAGTTCTTTTAGGCCTATCTGGTATACTTGATTCAATTGAATCATTCTCACCAAATGTAGAGGGAGTTTGAGCAACAACGTCTTTCAGACCCTTATCTTTATCAATTTGATGTAAGTTAATAGGCTTATTTAAAATATTTTCATCATCTATATTTTCCAAAAAATGAGCATCACGACTCTCTACTAATAACCTAGTATCATGGTTATAGAATCTATACCCTTTAGAATTTTTTGAATAGCCTATAAAATAGCATTTTATAGTTTTACTTTGTAATTTATCTCTATTTTGTGGTGGTATAAGCACATGTGCCCAAGAATCCCAAACTTTCAAGATAGTAAGGTCAAGTTTCCTACCTGTCCATAATTCATATGGGGTCAAGTCTATAGATTTAGTTGGAACACGATTAATGATATAAATTACAGTGTTGAGAGCCTCACCCCAACAATGAGGCGATAAATTTGAATGGTTCATCATGGACCTAACCATGTCCATTAGAGTTCTATTTCTCCTTTCAGCTACATCATTTTGTTGTGGTGTATATGGCATAATTGTTTGGTGAATTATACCATGTTCTTTACAAAATTCAGAAAATAAGGCGGAGCAATATTCACCTCCCCTATCTATTTGAAGAATTTTAATATGTCTACCTAACTGATTTTCTACCTCAGCTTTATATTCTTTAAATGTTTCTAATGCATCTGATTTCTTGCAAATTAGGTATACATATCTATAACGTGAATAATCGTTTATAAATATTATGAAATATTTCATACCCCTATGTGTTTCACATTTAATGGGCCACATATATCAAAGTGAACAATACTAAGTAGTTCACTAGACCTTTTTCCTTTAGGGAAATGCTTTTCAGTTGAGTTACCAGAAATACATGGCTCGTATGTTTTAAACACAATTTCTCCTAAATTGGGGAGAAAGCATCTTTTAACCATTTGATTCATTTTGTCTTTATTTATATGTCCTAATCTTAAGTGCCATAAATATGGATCATCCATATACATAAAAGCATCAAAAGAAGCAACAATATAACTAGCAAATGAAGAACTTTCATTAATATTCAGTCAGTACAAATTGACAACTTTAGTACCGTACACCAAAGCTCTAGAAAGTAACCCATCCAAACCTGAACCTTATTTCATAACCCTTGTCATCGAGCCTTGGGACATAAATCAAATTTCGCCTCATATTGGATGCATACAATGTATTAGTCAATAAGATATTTGTTCCTCCTGGTAAACGCAGCTTGAAAGTACCAACACCTAGTACATCGCAGTAAGTGTCATTTCCTATATAAATCCGCTGGTTATCGGCTGCATTCTCTTTCAATTCTGTTAATCCATCCTTGGTCCTCAAGACATGTTGAGTAGAGGCTGAGTCGACCCACCAATTTCTCAGGTCATGATCGGCAACTATTGATTCTATGACTACGCAGATCAAGTCCTTTCTCTTATTTTGATTATTTCGAACAGGGTTGTTATTTTAGTTCCTATTTTTATTTTTCAACTTAGGACAATTAAACTTGATGTCCCCAATTTCCTTACAATAAAAACAGGTCTTCTCAACCTTATTCTTTTGATTTTTAAAATTTCTCCTCATTCCCTTATCCCTAGTATTTTTCTGATAATTGAAAGATTTATTGAGGATTTGAGAAGATGAACTTTGGGCAAAGTGGAGCTCATTTGACTTCTTCCTCATTCTTCTCTCAGCTTCAATACTAAGATGCATGGGAAGATTTAACATGGTTATCCGTTGTGCAGAATGGTTCAATGCAATTACAACAGACTCCCAAGATGGAGGGAGACTGTTAAGGACAATGGACACTTGCATGTGATCGGGGACTGGATTCCAAGCTGCAGTAAGGTCCTTTGCGAGCACTGTCATTTTATTGACATGGTCGGTCACTAAGTCCGTTTCTTTTATTCTGATAATTGTATTTTTCTAACAATAATTGTACATGGGTCTCAGACATGGGTCTCAGAAGTGGTCTCATACTTTTCAAATAGGGCGCCTATCATACTTTGAGCTGTGGTGTAATCTTCAAAGACTCTAATTAAATTATCTTCCATAAAGCTCAACATAGTAGTCCTAGCTACTTTGTCATCTTCTAACCATTTTTCAAGTCCCCTTTTGGCTTGAGTTTTTTGGTCCCATTGAGTTTTTCAAGTTTGGATAATTCTGACATGACTAGCCTACATGCCATTTTAAATTTTTAGATAATACATAAAAGTTCAAAAACAAATTTAATTGTGTTTAAGAAAAGGTAGTTTGGTAGCTAAATCAATAAGTTTGCCGACTCTCAGTGAGCTGCAACTTCAAAGAAAATTTTTTTCGAACAACTTATGTTCGCACTGCTATGATGCAACAAATAATTAATAAAGTAAGGCAACAACTACTTTTATGTCAAATCTTGGATAAGAATAATTTTCATAATATGTGCATATATCTTAGGCTCTTAGCACAAGATAGAGAGTCTACAATGATATTTGATATTTTTCAATAAAAATATGGTATTGCATAATCACCAAAAAAAAAAGGAAAATTCACAAAATCAAGATCATGAAATTTTCTAACTTAAAGAGACCAATGACAATTATGCAATGCAATGACATTTATTATGCAAATAAAATATGTCGAAAATCCCTAAATTATAGGTCACAAATATATATATATATATATATATATATATGCAATTGATATGTAAGCCTTTACTTCAATAGAATTTGCATGTGCATAATAAGATTCAATAATAATAATAATATGCACAACAAAAAGATGGAAGAAACAAGATGACAGCCGCTTGATTTTCATCATAATAATAATATGCACAACAAAAAGATGGAAGAAAGAAGATGCCAGCCGCCTGATTTTCAGCAGTCCATTGTCAGTAAAAAAAGTATAAAACAATAAGTAAATTTAGATGCTCAGCTACCTTGCATAGAGTAGAAGAAATTTTATTTTATTTTATTTTTTCTTTACAAATTACTATTATTAATTTTATTAGAAAATAGAGAGAAGAATTATTTGCCTTATTTTATGTTACTTGGCCATGGGCTCAAGTATGTATTGTATGAACAACTTCATCTGAGCGAAAATAACTACACAACTTGTTCTTACTCTAGAGATAGGCCTAATATTGAGGCGTAGAGAGAGCCTAATATTGAGGCGTAGTGATAGAAAATAACTACACAACTTATTCTTACTTTAGAGATAGGCCTAATATTGAGGCGTAGTGAGAGAACCTAATATTGAGGAGTAGAGAGAGAACATACTATTGAGGCATATGCCAAGTTAAGATAACTCTGCTACAACAACCTTTAACTTATTTTCTCTCTCTTTCTATTCTTTTGATGATTCTTCTAGCGTCTCTATCTCTTTAACTTTTCTCTACAAAAGATTAAACAGATGACTCATCTGAGTACGCTATGATCATGTAAGCCAAATGCAATCTAGAGAGAGAAAATATGGCAAAAAAATATATGGAGAGAAAATATTCTAGAACCAACAATACCAGTAAAAACAAACACTGAATCGCAAATGATGAGCAATAAATTAAGAGAGAGAAATTTATAAAAAATAAATAAATTCATACTATTAAATTTAAGGTTAGAAAAAAAATTTACATCAAGATATACATGAATGACAAAGCACAATATCAAAGTTACTGTAAATTAAACTTGGAAAAAAAGAAAAAGATATAAAATACCAAAAAAAAATTGGGACCTGTAGGTTATGAGCCCACCACCGGCACAATCTCATCTCGGCCATAATAGAACTAGAAATATGACATCTATTACATACGTATTAGCAAATCTAATGATACCATTTCCAACTCGAATTCTTGCCTTACTATTAGTAGGGGCCTCAACGAGTGAATAAAGTCCACTCGACTAAAAGGAGAGGGGGTTGAAGCAAAAAGTCGAATTCTTGATCGAGCTCCCTTAGGTAAACCGGTTTGCTCTCGATATAAGGGTTTTCTTTTAGGGCGGATTCATCTATATCTAGTTCTATATTCTATACGTATTAACCACGAAAATAGGAAGATGGCTGCTCCCGATCAATCCCCCCTTACTAGTTGGTCCCCTCCAATATCTGGATCAGTGTGGCCTGCTGAACGATAGAGGGATCGAATGAAAAGCTGGCATTAGTGAGTGGATACCATCGCCGCTCCTATTGTTGCTCCCCACCCCTGAAGAGCGAATGTCGATCAATAAGAATCTGTATAATCGGCCCTACTATTAGAGAAGTAGCTCTCCCCTCACTTTCTGGTTTTTCGCCCTGGGGTTGATGGAAGCAGTCAAGAGATCGAAGCCCCTTCTTAAATGATCAGGTTGGGTTAGGCGCAGTGAAAAAACTTGAGGGAAAAGATGGACCCACTCCTAGGATTAAGGGCAGTATCCTTAGACTATCGATCGCAAATATTAGGCTTTTATCAATTCGCAAAGATTAGGCTTCTACCAGAACTGTGAGAACTTTGTAAATTTTTGTGTACCTCTCCATGGCCATGAAACCCTTCTTAAAAAGGGATGGATGAAGCCGTTCTCCAACGTTCAGCTTCCTCCTGAAATCTCTGAGAAAACGTGACCCTGTAATCCTCGGATGTGGGTGGTTACTTTCTAACCATTAAATAATGACACTTTCTCTCTCTAAGAAGCTTCCATTTTTTAGAGATAAACATTAAATTATAAGAGAGAGAAATATTGCATGTTTAAAAGACCCCATGGTTACACACATGTACCAACAGTTCTGGTGTCAACAACTTTATTATGGCTTGAAATCTATTTTATCTATAGTTATGAAACCTACAATTTCAAAAGTCGTAGAGAGCAAACATATCTGTAACATTTGCAAATATTGAAAATAGAAGGTTCGGATAACTTCTTACAAGATGCATTATTTTAAGAGTAATTTATGGTCACTTGATAATGGCCTGGAGCCTTGGCGGTAGTATTGTTGAGCCCCATGATAAGGCCTTTGAGTCCATTCTCACCAAAGAGTAGGAGCCCAAATCCCCACTGACTTACTACTTTTTTGGGAAGAGGCAGGGTGTGGTGGTAGCACCCTAGACCCTAGTTACCACGTTGTAGTTTTCATTCCCACCACTACACTAAAATCTTCAGAAAGCTAACTCCTTGTAGTTTTCATTCCGACCACTACACTAACATCTTCAAAAAGCTAACTCCTTGTAGTTTTCATTCCCACCACTACACTAACATCTTCAAAAAGCTAACTCCTAATTTACTTGAAAAAATAGGTGGAGCTTACCCAAAAAATATAAATATAAATATAAAATTCATGGTCATGATATTCTCTTGGTTTAATCAATGTCCATGATATTCAAGATGAAGTCTTGATCGATTGCTGCAAAAATCAACCAAACCTATGCTAATATTAGGAGAAATTTGAAAATTTTCAAACTAGTGCTGGACACGCTCAATGAAGGCTCTAAGGTATCCGTACACTCAAGGGTTATCACTCAGAGCCGAATAGTTAAAAGAGATTGGTGATAAGAGTAACAACCAAACCTAAGCTAATATTAGGAGAAATTTGAAAATTTTCAAACTTATGCTAGACACGTTCAATGCTCTAAGGCTCTAAGGTATCAGTACACTCAAGGGTTATCATTCAGAGCCAAATAGTTGAAAGAGATTGGTGATAAGAATAATAAGTGCTACAATGTGATGTCTTAGATTTAATTCTTGAAAATAATAAAAATTAACAAAAAAAATTTTGAAAAAAAGACATTTAACCTTGAATACATTGTAACAAGCACACGGGAATCCCATTGACAACTCATAGTTGCATTCAACTTGTCTTCTCATGGTCATGAAGACGAGGAAATGATTCAGTCGTCAAAGGAGTCACAAAATCCTCTTTGTCTATGACAAGATTTAATTTGTTTGTGATAAGATTTTAAATTTTTCTCGGATTCTACATTTCTGTAAACAGACTGGTTTCTATAAGGTTGAGGCCATTAATAATCAAAATAAGGCGTACCTCTAAATAGCGTAAAAAGATGATATTTTAGTAATAAAAACATTTGTGATAGCCTGAAAATATATTTTCATATTTAATTATAAAATTTGAAGGTTTAAAAATAATGTAGATAGGCCAGATATATAAAAACTTAAAAATTTGACAGCCTAGATAAAACTTATAAGATGTACTTATTTCCCATACTTGAAGTCCATTTTTTTTTGTCGTCTATATATCTCGATGTCGAGATGATTGATTTGAGGGTTTTTTTTAAACCAAAAAACGGCTTCCAGCGAAATTTGAGATGCACTCTAATTTGATTGTTTAGGGCCTCAACCTTATTTAAAGTTTTTTCTTTTGTAAAAGAAGGTCATGCACTGTGCATCAATTTTGCAATGCAAATGAAAGCTAAGATATCATCAAAGTAGAAACAAAAGGCGACATGGAGAATTGAGGAGAATATGCGTTTGGAATACCTATAGACCATAGAGGGTAAGCACACTATGTGGACCACTGAACTCTGTTGTCACAGTGGTGTTGTCATGGTGTCATCACTGATCATTATATTGATGGTGAGAAAGTGAGACCCACAAAACTAGACATGACCCAAGCGATAGGACCACTCACTCCCCATCACCACTCCTCCATTGATAAGAAATGATGGTCAGTTAGGGTCATAGGCTCTTTATGTTGACAGCGGATTCATGGTATACCACCTACTATAAAAGGCAAGTGATGCCCTAAACCATTCCAACTAAAAGATATCAGCAATTTCGTTTTTTCCTCCACAAAATACCAAATAAGAACTGCCTTATCCACCTTAATTTCATGGAAAAATAAACGATCAAAAGATTTTGTGCTCCCATGAGAGTATCTTGTCTTTTTACTCCCTCAGGTAAAGCCAAATCTAAGAGTAATTTAGGATCCAAAATTTTTGGGATAAAGTATTTTCAACCCATAGATTAATCTCAATAAAATAATTTCCAAATTTCACTTTCTATTGACAAAACATTATCTCAAAGTTGAATAGAGACCAACCGATTGTTGAAGGATGAGATCTCAATGTAAAAAAACTCAATTTCAAATTTATTATTTTCAAAATAGTCATCTACTGATTCTTAGTTAGCTCCCAAAATTTTAGATTGAAAAAAATCTCCCTAGTCTTCCAAACGAGGGAGTACATGCACAGTTTGCTCCTGCAGGAGCATATATACAACATCAAATATAATATGATCTATATGACAGTCATAACAATACTCAAAACAAAAAAAAAAAATCCCATTTTCACTTCGGACTTATCTAAGTTGAACTAAGATCAAGAGCCAAGGGATCAAGGAACTGGAAAACTGAAATCACATGTGAACCCGATAGAACATGGACTCGCCCGAGTCATACTAGGGAAACTCGGGCTTAGACCTCAGGCTACCATCACTTTTGAGTCCCAGGTTTTAACATTGGCAACATACTAACAATCAGGGCTGAATTGTCCAATCAATTGGTTGAATAGTGATGGTGGTATAGAGAGGAAGCAGGGCTACTATTCTCCGTCACTGCCAATATGTTGACAGGACAATGATAACCACACGATTATGAAGTTATGATAATCGTATGGACCATATTGTTCAGGCCTTAATTTAATGGGTGAGAATGTGTTTAAGGTGTCAACATTATACTATTGAAGTAAGGTGCACCTGAAAACTATGCCAAAAGATACAGTCTCGGTGCAAACAATCTAGCATGAAAATCTATCGTCAAATCTTATCATGAAATTTAAAGTTGTAAAAATAGTGATGATCAAGTAGATTTATAAACACCTAAAAATCTTGATAACGGACTGTTCATATAATGTGTTAGAAGATGAACAATTTTTAAGACATTAAATCAATTTTTTTTATAGGGGTAGGATAGTAAAACATCCGAGCATTGAGGGTATCATTATTTATAAGGAGATGGGCAAACAGAGGCGGATAAGGGGCCGGTTGTTATTGAGGGAAACATTACCAGCCTTACATTCTCCCAAAAATCATCGTAATCTGCATAGACCAAACAAATATTAAATTGGGATATGGTCCGAAAAAATCCTCATTAAATATATCAAAGACATATGTGTCCCTCTATTTTTAAGCATTGAGAAATGCTAACGGGCGTTAAGTTTTGGCTTTCTTGTTTTTCTTTTTAACTATTTCAAATCCTCGGATTAGGGAATTTAATGAGGTTTTGAGTCTAAGCTCTCAAGCTTGATGAGAATATCTAA
>NW_006499435.1:3260466-3273482 GCF_000471905.2 Amborella trichopoda
GAGAGAGAGAGAGAGCTGGTTTGAGAACTCTTTTATATGAAAAACTCAAATGTAAATGATAAGAACTCAACATATTCAATGTTTTAGAAGTCCAATGTTTCTTCTTACAATAGAAGAAAAAGAAAAAACACCATATTCAGTGACATAGGTCATTAGAGAGATTTCTATTGCTCTCTCCTCAAACAATGTAATTTCAACTCCAATTGAAGACAAGGAACTACAAATTTTTTCCTTGTTCTCTCCCCAATAACGAACAATTCAGTTAGAGCTCAAAAAGAAGAATAAGACATTATCTTATAAATCAGGTTAGGACCAAACAACTAAGAGCCCAAAGTTATAGGATTGGCATGAATCAGGTTAGGACCCAACAACAAAGAGCCCGAAGTTATAGGATTGGCATGTTCTCCAATCCTGCAGAATGCCTCTTATCCTTTCTACCTGTTCCATTTTGTAAACAAAAATTCAGGCTGAATTCAAATAATCAAATCCAAATATCTAGAATTTTACGAAATATGCACCCCACACTATAGAGAAAAACGAAGAGAGAGTGGTGTGGCTTAAGTACCTCTAGTTGCAATTTTGGTGCCAGTTCCCATTGAATTTGATGATTTCAAAGCTCCCTGACCTGTTTATGGAACACCCCATCATAAGACAATCTAAGTATGAGGAGTTCCTGGTATGAAATTTAACTAAAAAATGAAGTATGAAATTTTGAAAATACAGTGGGCAATTTTGTTTAGCGTTGTGGGGGAAGTGATAGAAGACCTACCTTGCCTATTCATGTTGATCTCTGAAAGAACTCCACATTCATTTGTCGAAGGAAAGCCAGATGAGACCAGATTTGCATCTAAAGGGTCACTTTTGGAGGTAGAAAGTGAACTGTGCAGAATTTAGATAGACAAACAATTTGAAGAAATCGAGATCTCTCTCAATTTTGAAACAGAACAACTTGTGAAATTTCCCTCAATTTTGAAACAGAGCAATACCTTGTCATAAAATGAGTTGCTTGATGAGAAGGACGGCCAAGGAAATCCAACTCATGGAGCTCAACATCTTGTAAAAGTTCTGACAAAGAGAAATCGTTCTCAAATAGAACAGCATCAAAGTCCAGAATATCACTCATGTCTAAATCTTCTCCCGATTTTGTATCATCGTCAGAAGGCCCATTAACCGCATTCTTTGCTGAGTTTTCTCTCTCCACCAAACCATCAAAATCCAGCCTGCTTTTAATGTTCTCTCTCTTGCCTGTACTCTTGCGGTATAATTTCCCAGGTGATTGCGCAACATTATGAATTCCTTCCACCTTATGGTTCAAGCTTTGGCCATGGTTTCCATCAGGTTCGACACCAACTGGGGTGTTGTAAATTGGTGTGGTTGATGGTGGATTAGTGGAATTTACAGTTGAAGAGGTCTCTAATGGTGGGTTAGTGGAATTTATAGTGGAAGGGGTCTCCAGTGGTGAATTAGCAATATCAACATGGTTTGGAAATGGCTGTGGTGGTGTTGGAGGACAAGCTGACTCATTTTGTGGTAGAGGGGATTGACTGAACAAATTCCTAGAAACAGATGTTTCTCTCTCTAAAACGCCATCTCTAAGGGGACAATTGTAAGGGGGTGTTTGAAACTTAGACTGACCATTAACCTCCTGATTAGAGAGAGAAGATGGGTTTTCTGATCTGTTAGAAGGGGATTTGGTGCAAGCTTTTTTGGTTGTCGATGGACCTGAGAGAGATTTTGAAGCCTTCCTCTTGTTGGCATCTGAGGCTTTAATTGCAGGCTTTGGAATATTTGATGGAACGGAAGGGGTTAGCATTGTTGTAAGGACACCTTCAAAAGAAAAAAGCACAACCATCTTCAGTTCAACTTCTAAGAGACAACACAACGCACAACCCACAACACAACGCACACACACACACATCCCATATATAAGAACAGCTAAACAATACTTGTCTGAGAGTAATAATCAAGATTAACTGTCATGTTCAAAGATCTTTCTGATATAGCAAGTATTTAAGTGAAATTTAAGAGAGACAAAGAAAGATCAATACATAAGATCTTTCTGATATAGCCAGAGAGACAAAGGAAGGGAGAAATATCAGTACATAGGGTGGAGAAAGATTAATAGTTTATAGGCAGTTCTGCTCAATTTCATCTAAAGGATCACAATAGCAATGTAAAAGTTGATTTCAGATTCAGGGCAGAAGAATGAAAAATAAATGAAACTGAAAATGTACCTACACTAACCCTATTAGAGAGAAAAAATAGCTCTGGAGAGGGAGAGCAAACAGAGGGAGAACAAGGGTTTTAGAGGGAGAAGTTTGACAAAAAACAGGGCTTGGAGTGCAACTAGATTAGTAATATACCTGAAGCAACCAGATTACAGAGAGAACATAGAAAGAGAGAGAGAGAGAGAGAGAGGGAATTCTAGAAAGAAGTTCTGAAAAAAATGAAAAGAAGATCATGAGCAGCAATTAGAAAATTAATGTACCTGAAGCAACCCCAACTTGAGATTCCACAGTAGAATGAAAGGAATGAGGCATCTGTGAAGCTTGAGATGGAACAGCACCAATGAACTGGTAAGCACTAATTACATCTTGCATACCATGCAAAAGTTTCTCAACCCTGCATTTCTCCTGCTCTACAGCAATCTTCTGCTCTTTCATCTCTATGTACTCATTCAATATATCCGCCAAACCTAACAAACTCTTTGGAACCTGAAAAGCCCACATCATATTCATGAGGAGAGAGAAAGCTCATAAATATTTAGATAGAGAAACCACCCAAGAGGGAAAGTAAGAGTTAGGAAACTCTTTGTTTCTTGAAAAACCCACATCACACCCACCTTAGAGGAGAGCTAAAAACCCATAAAAACTTAAGAGACAGAGACTAAACAATACAGAAAAATTAGAAGATACGAAACTCATTGGCACCTGAAAATGGCACATCATATTCATCATCTCAGATGAGAGAGAGAGAGAGAGAGAACTCGTAAATTTTAAGAGAGAAACTACCCAAGAAAGAAAAAGGGAAGAAGGAGAAAAGAAACTGATTGACACCTGAAAATTCAATACCACATTCATCTATGGGGGAGAGAAGGCCTATAAAAAATCAGAGAGAGAAACACCCAATAGAAAAAGGGACAGAGTGGAAAATCCTTGACACCTGAAAATCCATAATGTTCATCGTAGATGACAGAGAAAAACCCTTAAAATCTAGAGAGAGAAACCAGCCAAAAAAGAAAAGGAAGAGTAAGAGAGATAATGTGAGTGAGGAACTACCTCTCTGCTCTGTGTTGTGGGCATTAGAGCTGCAGCTTCAGATCTGAAAGCTAATTGAGTTTGAGTGTAGCGGTTATCGGTTAGGTACTTGTCCACTATGAAGGCCACCTGCACTGGAGTCACCTTTCCCGTCCCAAATTTCGCAGCTTTCCTCCTACTTTCCTTACCCATTTAGAGAGAGAAACACAGTCGGGTAAGAGAGAGAAGCTCAGAGAACCAGATCTGAGGAGGAACAGAGAAGAAGAGCAAAGTAGAGAGAGAGGGGGTTTCACATTAACAAACAGTTGGAGTATAAAAGATGGTGTGGGGGTTTATGTGAAGAGAGAGAGAGAGAGAGAGAGAGAGAGAGAGGAAGGCGGGAGCGTTCAAAATTTGGTGGAAACGGGGAAACAGGTTTTTGGATGAGGCGGGTGTGGGTTATTTTTTAGAGAGAGAAAAGTTTTTGAGGCGGGGGATGACACTCTTCTCCCTCCAATTCTTTGAATTTTGGAGAGAGAGGGTATGGCCGATTAAGTTAAGAGAGAGAGAGAGAGAGAGTGGTCGTTTGGCTTGGCGGTTTTTCGAGATCGGAGTGAATCGAGCCTGCAACCTTAAAATATAGAATTCCAAAAATTCTCTAATTTATCATCTTCACATTGGGATATATATGAATATGAAAAAAAATATTTTGAGTTTTAAAAATAGTGTATATTGTAACACGTTATCTAGACGGTCTCTTTTTAATATTTTTATATATTTATAGATCTACTTGATTTTAACCATTTTTAAAATTAAATATTTTATAATTAGATATGAAAATTGAATTTTAAATAATCTTAAAAAAAATTTAACACCAAAATTATATGTTATTATAAAATTTAGAGGTGTACCTTAATTAGATTGTTTAAAGTTGCAACCTTATAGAAACCACACCCATTAAAAAAACAATTGAATGGTTAGTTTCAATTGTTTTTAGAATGATCACATATTTGCATCCATCTTTAAAATTTATGGTTTAGATTTCTAAACCACGTTTGTAGAAATATTATTCAGCCTACATGAAAAAAAATTTCTAACATAAAAGTCAAAGATTGGATGCTCCCTAGGTCAAATATGTGCCTTTTAGTATTTTCAAAAGTAACCCTATTAAAACAAAGTGAAGCCTCATTACATAATTCATCCAAAATTACAATTCAAGCTCTTGAAAAAGTTTATGTTGATTATCTCGGCTTGAATATTATAGTTACATAAAGAAAATCATGATTTTAAATTCTAAAAATAGTATATATTGTAACAAATTGTCTAGACCGTTTATTTCACCTTAAAAATAAGAATTGTAAGATCTGTACTATTTTTGTAGTTTCAAATTTTATTTTCAGTGTTGGAAATTGATTTTAAAGCCACCATGAATATTTATGTTGCCGAAAGTACTTTCCAAACAAAGATTTTAGATGAAGTTTCATTTTTGTTTTCACAAATCTTAGGCCTCATAATTAATTTCCCAAATTTTGATATTTTGAAAATGATGAAGTATTTATGGAAAATTATGGATACCCCCACCAATTTCAACTTTTCATACATCATACCCCTATTATTTTTTGTATTATACCCTAAACCACAACATTATTTTTTTTCTTATATCTACCCCCAGTCAAATAGTCAATGAGTTTTAGAACAAAAATGCCCTTTATTCTCTCCCTTCCCCTTTTGAAAAGATTGGTCACGTGTTATCAATTTGTCTCAAAGTGTACTTTTCCTCTATCTCTCTATCTACTACCTCTTCCATCCTCTCTCTTTACTCACCGACTCTCTCTCTTTCTCTCTCTATCCATTATCTCTTTCTCTCTCTACCCATTGTCACTCCCATTATCTCTCTACACCAAATGATACAAGGCTTGAAAATATGGTTTGGCATAATTAGTGTCGGACCAAAAATTTTTATCCATAAAACTTATGGAAAGTTACCCGTCTAACATATTTTGTACCGGATCGAATTTAATTTTTGCGGTCTAGCACATTTGTGGTCCAGCACAAAATGTGTTAAACCGCCAAAAAAAATTTCGGTTCGGCACAAAATGTGCTAGATCAGTAACTTTCCAAAAGTTTTATGGCTAAAAAATGCAGTACGACACAAAATGTGCTAGATCGTAAAAAAAAAATTCGGTTCGGCACAATGTGTGCTGACCGGTAACTTTCCAGAAGTATTATGGCTAAAAAATACGGTTCGACACAAAATGTCCTAGACCGTAAAATAAAATTGGAGAGAGAGGGAAATAGAGAGATCAGATGAGAGAGAGGTTTTTTGGCTAGGTAAGTAGAGAGAGAGAATACCGATGAGAGAGAGTTTGTTTTGGCTTTTGGATAATATGGAGAGAGTTTTTTTTTTATAAATGTTATAAACTTTTATTAAAGTAATGCTTCAAGAGCATGAGATTACAAAGATTTGGTCAAATCGTTAGAAACTTGTAAAAAGGGAAGAGAAACATCATGTTCAGCTAACCCACCAGCAACATTATTGGCTTCGCACATGGTGTGGCCGAAGCTTATCATCAAATTAGGCCAAGCACATAGGTCTTGAATTTTTAACAAAATAGTAAATAAGGACCAGGGAATCTTTTACTCTTTTTTACACCACTTGATAATATTCATGGAATCCTCTTCAATTATAATATCACCAATAAAACCCCTGTCGATAATGATATGAAGGCCTTGAAAGAGAGCAGTCACTTCAACATGATTGGCTATTGTAGACCCACAAAGATCCGAATAAGAAAAAAATAATTGATCCAAAATTGTTGCAAAGAAGCCCACCAACACCTGCAGGCCCTGGATTTCTAAATGAGTTGCCTTCAAAAATGAGTTTGAGGCAAGCTTCTAGAGGTGCAATCTAAGTTCTAAAGAGACGGCTAGAGTGAGAAGAGGAATGAGCCAAAAAATTCAAATTGATATAAATATCAGTCTGAAGAGCACCCCGTCCTTCAGGCGTGGAGGAAAACCAATTCCAAATAGATTATAAAATGAGATCTTTTACCCTTTTAATACTCTGAGACACACATCAAAGGTTCTTCTGTTATGTTCTAACCAAATTTGCCTTGAGATTGAACTTCTGAAAATTTTCTAAATCTCAACTCTTTTTTGGTAATCCAATGGCAGAAAGATGATCAATAATATTGATGAGATTCAAATATATCGTGAGGAAAAAATCCAATAAAGAGAAGGCCGAGAGCCATAAGCTAGAGGCAAAAGGGCAATGAAGGAAAAGATGAAAGCAAAAATATTCATTATTTTTTCACATCAAGCAAATGTTTGGAAGAAGTTTACCCATCTTTTACAGATTATCTACTGTTAAACATTTCATTTGACATGCGACTCATAGGAAGGCTTGAATTTTAACTAGAACTAGTCATTTCCAAAGAGAACACAAAGATGTATCAACAAAATGGACCCGATCCATAAAAAGGAGCCTATACACTGATTTGACATAAAAAGGTCCATTAGTTTCTAATTCCCATATGACCAAGTATTTAGAATTATAAGAGATGTAAACTTGTTCAAGTTGTTGGAGGATATTTCGAAGCTGCGAAATAACCATGTCTGGTAGCCTATTGTAGCGGCATCCGATGTTCCAAATCATAAAATTAAAAGGGAAAAGGGAAATCAACTCTGAAAGTTTTGCATCAGGTTGAGCAACTCTCGCAAAGAGGTCAGGATAGGTAGAAGAGAGAAGTGTATTACCAAGCCATTTGTTGAACCAAAAGATAATGGTATCTCTATTGCCAATAAGTCATCTGATGTTGTTGAAAACAATATTTCTGCAGCTATAAATATCTTTCCAAATCTGTGAGGTGAATTTGACTCCTCTACCTTTTTTAATCGAGTGGGTGAGATGATTGGAACCATATTTAGCAATTAGCACATCCTTCCAGAGATGAGAAAAGTCTTGAAAGATTCTCCACCACCATTTTGATAGAAGCGTCCAACTTACAAGTTTAAGCTTTCTGATATTCAAACCCCCTAGCTTCGACAGCATACAAACCTGATCCTAGTTCACTAAATGAATCTTTCTGTGGTTATCCTCCATATTACCCCAAATGAAGTTTCGCATATATTTTTCAATAAGCTTGATTAGTTCACAGGTATTTGTAGGACTGACATCAAATAAATAAGAAAATGTGCATAAGTGGATTTAACCAAAGTGATATGCCTACCAAAAGATAAAGTTTTGATCATTTATAAATATAATATAACTTGATACCTGTGAATAAGAGGGTCCTAGGCTTCACGAGTAAGCTTACAATCAGAGATAGAAATGCCCTAAATATTTAAGGGGAAACTTCTCAACTCTGCAACCCAAAATTGAAGCAAGAAAATCCAAAAGACTATTAGAGCAAGAGATGCCCACAATTGAAATCTTATAGAAATTTACTTTAGAGTCCAAAGCGAGCTGGAAACATAGAAGGAACGTGCTCAGATTCTGCATTTACTCTTCACTGGCATCGTCGAAAATCAAGGTGTCATCTGCATATTGCAAATGTGAAATAGTAGGTCCAGATGAGGAAACTTGGAAACCTGTAAGAAGATCTGCATTTACATCATTTCTAAACATCAGGCTAAAACCTTCTGCTACTAAGGTAAAAAGAAAATGATATAGAAGGTCTCCTTGTTTAATGCCCCTAGAAGCATAGAAGAACCCCTTAGGAGATCCGTTAATAAGAACTGAGAAATGGGTTGAAGAAATGCATTCCATAATCTAAGAAATCCATCGGACACCGAAACCCATTATTCTCATAATCTCACTGAGCATTTGTTGTTTAACTCTGTCAAAGGCCCTCTTCATATCCAATTTAATAGCCACTCTCAGCTGCTCATAAAGATTTCTAGAGTAAATGCATTATTGGGCAATAAGAATGCTATCTGTGATCGTGCGGTCTCTAATGAAGGTTGATTGTTTATCAGATATCACAAAAGGGATAACCAACTTAAGTCTCTCTGCTAAAACGTTTGTAATAATTTATAAAGACTAGACAAGAGACAAATCGGCTAATATCTCCAATATAAGCAATGATATCTTCTTTGAGAATTAAAGAAATATAAGTAAAATTAATGCCCTTGAGAACACTCACAGGGGACATAAATTCCTTAACCATTAAATAAACATTATCGTGTAGCAGATCTCAAGAACGGTGAAAGAATATAAGAAGGAAACCATCAGGGACAGGGGCTTTATCCCCAGGAATAGCAAAAACTGTCAGTCAACTTCTTCCAAAGAAGCATCCCTTTCCAGATAAAAAACAAAGAAAGGTGGCCGAGATTTAAAAAGAATACCATCTAAGATAACCCTAAGGTTAAAATCACTAAAAAAAATAAACTCAAAATGTTGAACAATAGCTTCATCATGAGCTGAAACGTCACCTTCTGATACACCGGGTAGATAAATAGTAAAAATATCATTTTCCCTTCTACGAGTATTCACGATAGCATGAAAAAAATTGGTTTTTCTGTCACTCTCCTTAAGCCATTTAACTCTTGATCTCTGCTGCCAATAAATCTCCTTCATCCTAAAGAGATCATGTAGCTTATTGAGTAGAGAATTTTTATTAATAGTCATCTCATCAGATAAAACTTGGTTTTTCAGAATAAAATTTTCAATCATCACTAAATCCATCAAAGTAGTATGAATCTTTCATTTAAATTGATACTGGTTTACTTTTTTTCCAAGAGATGCGTTTATGCTTTAGGCAGATTAGCTTCTTATGAAGACATAAGCTAAAACTTCCCAAAATATAACACCTACCCCAAGTATGATTTGATGATATCTATAACTTCAGGCTCATCCAGCTAATAAATATCAAAACAAAAAGGTTTAGGCCTAGATAAGACCTCCTCAGTATAAAGACAAATAGGGATATGATCAGAGGAATGTTTAGTAGGAGCATTAATGTTGACGAAAGGAAATACTATTTCCCAAGCCTCTAAGACAAGAAAGCGATCAATCATGGACACAATCAGATTGGAGAAACAGTTATTGGACCAAGTAAAGTGAGTTCCTGCGGTAGGAAGATCTAATAAATCATTCTCATATGGGGTAGTGAACAGGGTTAAAATCCCCTCTGATGCAAACTGGAAGTCCCGAAGATGAAATAAAAGATATCAAATCATCCAAACAAACACATTTAAAGGTAGCCATATTAGGCCCATATACATTAATAAGCACCAAACGGAAACCCCTGATAGGACCTTCAAAAATAATTTTCAAGAACCTATCAGATTTAAAAACATCAAATAAAAGCAAAGCTGTTGGGTCCCACATACCCCTAGAAAATCCAATGGCATCCACACCCTCAAATCACACTGAACCATTACCTCACAGAGTATTGGCATCCAAAAGAGATGGCGAAGCACACTTAGTTTCTTGCATAATTAAAGCAACTAAATTTAGAAATTAAGAAATTGACCTCCTTTTTGTGTCGATTAGCACAGAGACCACGCATGTTCCAACTAATAATCTTCATGGGCGAGATGAAGATTCACCGGGTCCTTCGAAGCCACCATCTTCATAGGGACGAAAAGAGCTAGACGAGCAAGTATTGTCGGTACAACTAGAAGAGGACTGGTTCTTCGAAGTCGCACGACCTATCCTGAAAACCACTCCACCTAAAGGAGGAGTTGAAAAGCCCCGAGAGCCATGAGCAGCTTGCCTAGCTGATGAGCGCATAGCTTTATAGCCCGCCTTTAAATTGGGTTTCAGTATCACCTTAAAGACATATGAGGAGACCTCAAGGTCATTCGTTGAATCAAGATAATGGCACACAGGGAGCTTGGCTAGGTCTGTCTGAGTCTCATCCTTCATTTTTTTGGACATTTCTTGGACCACCTTAACCGCTTGACATTTCACTGCCAACGTCAACAAAAACCCCCACCAAATTGGCTAGACATTGAAAGACTCTAAGATTCCAAGCATGGAGAATGATACCTCCAAAGCGAACCCAACAAGGGGAGCATGAAATGAGATTAGCGTGATCCCACGGTTTCCAAGAATCCACCGATAAGAGTTTGTTCCGGATACACCATGTGTTACAAATAAGAAGGACTTTACAAACGTCATCAGCAGAGGAAAGAGAGAAAACGATCATGTTACTCTTAAAGGAACGGGCCATAGGGGAGTAAGGTAGATTCCAGGCTCTCTTAGCCCAATCGCTAATACTCCATATATCAGTAGAGAGGGGAAAATGAACCAATAACAAGAAAAGTAGTCGCTTTAAGAGATTCAGAAAGAAATGATGGAGCAATAGAAAGGCTTGGGGGATGAAGATCCATCTAGAGTCAGAGAGCTTCACGGATCATCCATGGATAACCATCTTCCTCATCCACCCATCCTCTCAGTCTATTGGTTATCTCTCCACACATGAAGCATTGCATGCCCCTTGAACCTCTCTTTACAAAATCTAATATGGGTGATAACCTATTGAAAAACCAATGTGGGTGATAACCTCTCTCTAAAAACAGAACTTGGGTCTTTGTTGTAAATCCTTCTTAGCCATAAACTCTAGAATTACCTGATGAGAGAGAAAGAAGAGAGAGGTAGAGAACAAGTTATCAGAATGAGAGAGAACATGCTTCAAAGCCTCATATCTAATAGTTCAATCTCAAATCTCTAATATCTCAATCTATATGAGCTTCTTGAATCTTAGGATGGTGCTTGCAATCTGATGAGGAAGCCTAAAAAGAAGCATAATTTGCAGGGGCCTTACCCTTCAATCTGTTACACAAGAGGATGCTTCTTCTTTTGCAGCATTTGAATCAATGGGTATTGTCCCTTTAGAGAGTTTCCTCTGCTGTTCTTCGAGGAGAAGCTGGTACGAACGAAACCCTAATTTTGGCAATCATTGGATTGGGAGCAAGAGGGAATATGGGCTTGACGGCATTAAGGAGAGGGAGAGAGGCTTCAAATAGGTTTTAGAGAGAGAGATAATTGCAGAGGGGTAGAGAGAGAAGATTTAGTGAGAGAGAGTTTGTTTTAGCTTGTGGGTAAGTATAGAGAGAGACAGTTTGAGAGAGAATATAAAATAATAAGTTGAAAAGGGAAGAGGGAGAAAAAAAAGGGGGTATTTTGGTTAAAACATGATTTGACTATTTGATTGGGGGATGTATACAAAAACAATTAGTGTTGAGGTTTAGGGTACAATACAATAAGTATTGGAGCAGGATATATAGAAAGTTGAAATTTGGGGGGTATCTATAATTTTTTCAAGTTTCTATAGGGCTTAGGCTTTATGAAATCAAAATAGTCACCAATTAGATCATTGAATACCAATTAGATCATCCCATTAATAAAGTAGAAGTAAACTATGAATTAATTGAAAACAAAATACTTACCAATTATAGGTATTCATACTTAATTCATTGTGCTTGCACAATATGAAAATAAATAAAATATTTTATGAGAATAGATAAATAAACAAAGAAAGTTCTAAAGACTTCTAAAGCAGAATTAAAAACTAAATAACAAAATAAATGAAGAAACAATAATAAATAATAAAACACTGGTGATGGGAAGGGGAAGAGGGAGAAAGGACAATGAGATGGGGAAGAGGAAAAAGTACAGGGATATGTGAAGCAATCACTCTCTGCATCTCTCTTAAGCCATTCTATCTTTTTGTCTTTGTTTATGTCTATCTAAAATCTCGTATTGATCTATAGGAGGTCTCTTATTGATCTATAGAAAGATGTGGGTGGAAAAAATAATATTAGGAAGAAAAACAAAACCTAATAAATAACAATATAATTATATTAAAAAGTAGAGAAAATCACAAAAACATCCCAAGATTATATTTTCTATGTAATTTACCCCCAATACTTTCTATATAAATAACACCCAACCAAAAAATAAATAAATAATACCTAAACTATATTCCCTTATTTTTACCTTACCCACACCTCTCTCTCCTCTATCCCACCAGAATAGGGGTTCCGGTATGTGTAAGTACGGACCAGCAATAGGGCTCTGGCACTGTCTAAAGTGAAGTCTGGCAGTAGGGTTCTGGCACTGTATAAAGTATGATCCGGCAGTAAGGCTCCGACACTGTATAAAGTGCGGTCTGGCGGTTCGACAATTGCAGATGGCGGTCCGACGGTTATAAAGGGGGGTCCGACAATAGAAGTTACTGGATTCCAGGGCTCCGACACTATGTAAAGAGCGGTTTGGCAGTACTCATTGTTGGTCTGGTAGTTGTCTTAGGGCGGTCCGACACTTCGGTGCTCTGGTAATGTGATGGTGCGCTCCAGCAAGTACTACTCGGGTCCAAAAGTCAATATCAAATCTGGCCAAAATGATTTTGATGTACAAGAAGGGCAATTCCATCTTAAAAAAATGAAAATTTTCCATTGGGGGTATTTGCATAGAAAGTTTTTTTGGGAAAAAAAGTGAAAGAAAAGGTAGGTTGGAGGTAAATTGTATAGAAAGTGTAGTCTAGAGTTTTTTTTTTTTTTGAACTTTCCCTAAAAAAGATTTGCTTAGGTTTAGTCAATTGGATTTCCTAAAACCATCGGAACTCGATGCTTGAGTATATATGTTAGGTATCATTCCATCTCTCTGAGCTCTTTATCCTATAATTACCCCAAAAAAAAGTCTCTATCCGATAATATTTTGTAACTAATCAAATCATACATTTAAAAAGATAAACCGCATCTCTTTCTTTCCTAAGAAAATAAAATTTTATTTGTTTATGAAATACAAATATGCCATAAATTGTTCGCGCA
>NW_006499435.1:3283119-3295236 GCF_000471905.2 Amborella trichopoda
CCCATAAGTAAAAAGCTAAAGAAAAATTCCAAAAGTAGTGTACATATGCCCTATAAAATTTGCTATGTGATTGAGTAGAGGCCATCCAACGTTTTTTTTTTTTTACGTTAGATCTAAAGGTTTCAAGAACTCAAAACTTTCTTTTTAAAAAAATTTATCTAGTAATTTTTAGGTGGATCTCAAAATTTCAAATAAAAAGATTATATGAAATAGCTCTTTTGCTTGAAAATGATATACACATAGATACTATTTGTTGTTTTTGTAGAAACAACGAGGACGATCTATGTCACCTCTTGTTTCATTGTTCTCTTTTGCTGACTGTTTAGCGATCTTTAGCTTGGTTGTGTAGCAAGAGATTTGCGTCTGGTTCTACAATCTTGGATATTCTTTACCGGTTGTTAGTCTTCAAATTCAAATCATAGGGGTTACTTGACATCTGGACAGCTATTTTTTTACAACAATATGATATATGTGGGAGGAGCAAAACATATGACTCTTTAGATCTAACACTTTAAGGAGGGAGCATATTGTAATTTGTATTACTACACATGTCAAGGCTCTAGCAGAAGTTAAAAAATGTGTCTTCCATTTGTCAGAAGATGCGGTTATTGAAACCTTACATATCTATTGGCGCCAACATAAGCCAAAATCCTTAGTCCCAGTTGCATGGTCAATTCCTCAATTTTATAAATTGAATATTGATGGTGCGTTCTTGCACAATTCTGGTTTCGCATGAAGTAGTGGAATCATAAGAGATAGCAATGGTGGATTTGTGGCAGCGTTCGCTAAACACTTTGGAGTTGCGTCTAATAATTATGCAGAGTTTTAGGTTCTTGAGGAAGGTATTCTCTTAGTTATCTAGATAGGCTGCTTTCTGATATAGATAGAAAGTGATTCATCTTTGCTAGTACATACTATTCAGGATCGTTGCAGCGCTTATGAACGATAGTTGACAAATGTCGTTCAAGGCTCTTGGCCCATATGTAGACTATTGCTCATGTTTTTTGTGAGACGAATATAGTTTGCAGGTGCAACAATTTGGCGCCGTCGTCCGCCCAGATTTTCTTTCTCTTCTATTATTACAAGATTTGGAGCAACTGCCTTATTATAGAGTCGTAAAATAATGTGTTCTTCTTTGTCCTATTAATAAAAAAATTTGGGTAGGGGGCCTTCTCCCCCATTGACTTACCCAAAAAAAATGTTAATTTAATGTATGTTGCAGCCAGAACATGCTGTATAAGCTAAATAAAATGATTGTTAATGTTGTTAAATAGGCTTTTATAGTGGATGTGGTTTATCTAAGGCTTTGTCCCCAAAACAATCAAAGTAAGGGACACTTTCAATTAGTGCCGAAATATGTTATTTCAATATCAAAAATCGTTATGATGGCCTGAAAATTTATTTTCAGCTTTAATTATAAATTTAACAATTAAAAATTAGTGTAGATCGAGCGAATCTATGAACTCTTGAATATTTTAAAAATGATGGTATAGATAATACATATAAAATGCACTATTTCCAAGACTTGAAATCTATCTTTTTTCTCATTTCCATACATGTTGAGGTTGAGATGATCGATTGAGGTTTTTTTAGCGTTGAAACAGCCACCTAGGAGAATTTTTGAGGTGCACCTTAATTTGATTGTTTAGGGCTCGCCCTTACATAAACTTTTTCCTTATATACTTCATGTTAAAAAAAAAAAAATCACATAGTATTTTTATAAAGGATTCAAATTAATAAATTATTGTCTTCATTTAGTGCATGTTTGGCTCCTTGGATTCAGATTTCTAAGATTCATTTCCTAAAAAAATGCCGGGCCAATTTGAGTTTGGCTCATTTAGAATTGACATTTCTAATGGAATTGAGTTTTCTATATGATTTTTGAATACTCATTTTAAGCCTAAATTTTGAAAATCTCAATTCCACCAAAATAGGTGGAATTGACATTTCATGGAAACGACCAATTTTTTCACAAACCCATTAAAATTTTAGAAAGGGAAACTATATCAAATTTTAGAGAGAGAAAGTGCATGAATTTTTTTTGGAGTGAAAATTTATCTCAAATTTAAAGTTTTAGAGAGAGCATCTTAAAATTTTAAAAAGAGAAGTATTTTAAAATTTTAGAGAAATAAACTACATTAAATCTTAGAGAGAGGAACTACTTAAAATTTTTTAGAAAAAAATATTTTAAAACTTTTAGAGAAAAAAACTATCTTAAATTTTAAGTTTTAAAAAGAGAAAATATCTCAAAGTTTTAGAGAGAGAACATCTTCCACCCTGCATTTGTCCGACCTGTTGCCACCCTGCACTAGTCCGATGTCGAAACCGAATAGCTCACATACATCTTCCTTTTATCGTAACCGGTTAAATGAAAAAGGTTCAAATTTGGGTATTGGGTCATGTCAAGTTTTTTATAGCCCCTTGACTAAAGTGTTTCATAGCACCTTGATTATACTCTGTGGATTAAATTTCATTGCAATGTTGTATTGTACAAAAAAAACAAATAAAATTTATGATAGATAGAAGGCTTCGTGTAAGTGTTTACTCCTTGCATATCGACCTCAAATAGTTGAGACAAAGATCTGATAACGCTGAATTGCAAATTGAAAAGGGAAATAACCATGAGACTTTTTAGTTTTTACAAAAGCAAACAAAGTCAGGACACAAGAAAGTCCGAGGCCCATGGAAAATTTTCCATAAACCAATGATCCACTTTACCAACATTTTCTCCAGCCAAAGCATAAACGTTGGAAATGACTACATAAAACCTGCTACTCTTTTTCTATTTACTCCAACATTATGATGAAAATTGTTATGACTTTAAGACATATCTGGTTTGTTGGAAATCTCTACCTGAAGAGAACTACTGTCTTAGAAGAGAGATTTATGTGGGATGGAAAACTAGGCTCATACCTGGCAAGATATAAAGCCGATTTGTCGCTTTTAAAAAGGGATTGTCTACGAAGAGACCATTTATCTTTTGTACATGAAAGTTACTATCATTCTCGCTCATTAAATGTCAAATTGGATGGTTTAAGGTGAGTCACAAAGTTCGAAAATTATTTTTTGGAACTTTATGTCTATTCTATGACACTATTGTAATTACCTATTTTGAAATTTAAAGCCCGGTAACGATTGTGACATCCATGTACAAAAGATAAAAGAAACAGTTCATATAGAGCAAAGGCTATAAACAATCAAATTAGAGCCCACATCAAAAAATTTAGTAGAAAAGGTTGTTTTGATGCCCAAATATCCTCAAATTGATTATCTCATCATCAACATGCATGGACATGAGAAAAAAATAGATTTCAAGTTTTGAAAATAGTGCATCTTGTAACGTATTTTTTGACCGTCAATTTTCAAGATTTTCAAGCTTTCATAGATCTGCTCGATCTACACTATCTTTGAAGCTTTAAATATTATAATTAAAGATGAAATATATTTTAAGGCTATCACAAAGATTGCCAATATTGAACCACATTTCTCGACACTATTTGAAAGTGCACTTTACTCTAATTATTTAGGGTCTCGGCTCTATACAAACCGCACCCAAAGATAAATAGCCTCTTTGTAGACAATCCCTCAAGATATATCAGGTTCAGCGATTAACTTAAAAGACTTGTATAATTCAACACTATATAAACATAGTATCAAAGGTTACTCAAATATAAACAAGAGAGATGGGACATATATGTAGATTTGACAGTAAGGAATCAAAAGAATTCCAGCCGATTATCGACTAAGAGTCTCCAAGTTACTACGCACTATGGAAGGGGATAACTATTATGAGACAAACAAGCTTTAAGGTCTTCAATTCTCACACAGTAAGTTAAAGGGGAGAGAAGGTTCCATGAGAGCTTCCAGAGGTGAGGCCCTTGGGGTGGTGAGACCCATGCCCTCGGTCATGTCAAGTGAAGAGCAACCAGGAGGGAGGTGCCAATCAAAGCTATGGAGCAGGCGCCCCAGGGCCAAATACAATACTGATAGGACGAGGGAGGTGCTGGGACATGCTCACCGGCCGGCCCCAAAGGGTAGGAGCTGAAAATGTTGCCCCTTCACATCCACCTCGCTCCCTATGAACCTCTCTGGCTCAAATTCAAGTGGCCACTCCCACCACCTCTGGTCCCTATGTATCTTCCATGCATTTATGATCAGTTGGGTGCCGGCAGGCACATGGAACCCGGCCACCATGCAGTCCTCCATGGATTCATGTGGAACGAGGATTGGGGCTGGTGGGTACAGCCTCAGTGCCTCCTTGATGATGGCCTGTAGGTAGGGGAGGTAGGCTATGTTGGCCTACTCCACCCTTCTTTCCTTTCCGACCTTCACGTTGAGCTTCTCTTTCACTTTCCTCATGGCCTCCGGACTGTTCAATAGAGCAGCCAGAGCCCATTCCAGCGTCACCGAAGAAGTGTCCGTTGCATTGAATACGAAATTCATAGCATACACTCATTACCACATAGAATTTATTAAGAGTCCACTAACACCACCTCACTAACACCTTCAAAAAGCTAACCCCTCATTTTCTCAAAAAAATTCTAAAAAAAAAAAAGAGAAAAAGAAAAAGAAAAAAAAAAGGGCGCAAGGGCTTGTTTTCCCTACTGAATTATAAAAAAAAAAGTAAAAATAGGAGGACTAACCAGGAGTGTAGCCTTGATTATCATATCCCTCCTGTGGGGAGTCAATTCAGAGAGCGAAGCGATCTGCGGGTCATCCGACAAGGATAACATAACATCCAAGAAATCCACGGCCTTCTCATCATCTACCGCCCCTTGCTTTGCTTGTCGCCGCTCGTCCAACCACAATTACGAAATGGCATTGATCTTCTCCGCCACTGTCTTCATGGCCTGTTGGGAGCCCTGTAGATCCATCAAGCCCAATCACGGGAGAACGTCTCCCAAGTTCGGCAAGCCAGCCACATAGAACGCCGCCTCCACCAATTCCTTAAACTCAACAACCTCCTCTTTAGGACCCAGCCTCAAACTGCTCCTTCCCCCAACCATCCTTGTGATAATATTTATCACCATATCCACCATGTGCTCCCTGATGCCCATTTGCACTTTATCGCCCTCCTCCTTTCTTCCTGCTTACCACACCCCATATAATCTCTTTATGCAATTTACGGTCTCTTCATCTCGGACTTGGCTGAGTGTCTCAAGCCGACGAGTTGATAACAGCTCAAGTGTGCATACCTTGCGAAGGTCCCGCCACAATGGGCCGTAGGGGGCCAAACAATCGAGGTGTAGTCAAAACCGAGGATCCTACCCACGGCCAGCTTGGGGCGAGCGGCAAAGGCACGGTCATGTGTGGTGAGGCACTCCCTTGCTATATCCACATCACTGACCACCACAGTCAGCTTCTGGCCCATTCGCAACTTCATGATCAGGCCGTGGCGATCGGCAGCAATGCGAGCACACTGTGGGAGGACTTGTCGCCCATGACCAGGTGGAGGTGGCCGATAACCAGCCACCCCGGTGGCTTGGGCAGCGATTTTCCCTTTGGTTGAGGTGCCATGGAGGCGAATTCTAATTATGAGCCACGCCACCAGTAGCGAGGCTGCTAGTGCTTTGGCTTTGGCTTTGGCTTTGCCTCCTAGAGACCAACTTATATCCATTTACTATAAATGAGGAGATATGTGCACTATTTATATGCAGGAGGAGACAAGATCACAAGAACAGTGAAAAGATTACCCTTTGGCTTCTAATGGGCAGGGAAATAAAGTACTCAAAAGATTTTATGCTCCTGGGAGACCATACAGTCCATTTGCTCCATCGGATAGAACCTATGCTACAAGGTTTTTTAAGACCTCAAAATTTGGGAATTTAATGTGTTCAACTTAAAAGAAAATATTTCAAAAGTATTATACATATGCCCTATAAAACTAGTGCCATGAGATTGAGTAGAGTTGCATCACAATTTCCAAGATTCGAACAACTTGCCCCTAACTTAGCCCCAGAGTTCTCGAACGATTGATAACTTTTTTGCCATTACAGTTGAAAGAATACAAAATAAACATCTAGTTTTCCAAACTTAATTAGTACATTTGTCGGAATGATTCATTTTCCTACAAGCTTGTTTGGTGTTAAAGACATTGGACCAGTACCACAACCACCCAACAACGTGCCTATTCAGTATTGGATACTATGGCCAAAAACTTACAAGATTCCCCACCTATCCTGTGTTGGAAATGCCGGCAATTAGAAAATTTGGACCCAAAAAAAAACAAAAGCCATAATTTTTACAAAAATATGAACCACACCGTAATAAAACGCGTTGAAACCATGTGCCTATGTAACTTTTCCTAGATATTATGGATCTAGGTATCATCACATTCCATTTAAGTTAAATAAGCATAATTAGACCTGCTTTTTACATATCTATTGTTTTACTTACATATGAAATTAATAATAAATAACTTTGGAAATAACATTAAAATGCCCATTTTAAATAAAAATATTATCGATATGGCATATTATTAAAGATAAGGATGCTATGGTCTTTTGTAATAAAGATATTGGCCATTTAAAAGAAAAAATGTAAATAATTTATTGTTGACCCCTCTCCCCAACATATCTCACTGCATAAACGTTTGTTCTAGAGTGCTCCCTTAACAACACATTGTATACTCGATCCATAAAGAAACATACCTACTTAATAGTATTTTTATGTAATCTAAAATTTAATTACCTATATTTAAATGAGTACTTTAAAAGGTTAAAATTTGAATTCTTAGTGGAACTTTGTAGTGAGGGATAATGTACCAAAGGAGTATACAATTAACTTGTAAGTCATATTATTTAATTTGCAGATACCAGCCTAACCTGCATATTATACTAACTTGTACGTTATATTGTCAACATAACGACTTTGAGATCCCCAACCTACGCTTTGGAACTTCCCAACCTCCAAATATATTTCTTGTTGTACACCAATCACATTTTACATATCAAATAGAAAAAAATTACATTATATCAACTTACATTTTTAAAATATACAAGCACCACAACTCAAACGATTATACACAGCTATACAACAACCCTTTGGGAGATTTAATCAACATAACAAGTCATATAACTGTGAATTTGGACCTTCCTTATTACCTATGAAATTTAAGTTCAAACAAGCTCCAAAAAAAAACATAGACCCCAAATATTCAATACCACAGAAGAGAGCAAACTGAATCAGATGTAGTGCCTTGATGAACTTCAGGCAGCTGCAATGAGCTTTTCTATATCCTTCTGCAAAGACAATGTACAACAGTTTACCTACAGAGAGAGAGAGAGAGAGAGAGACTCCGTACATTCTAAGAGAGATTAATACTCGGAAATTTTATCAAAATATCCATAAGAGTTGAACAAATTTTATCGAAATATCTGTAAGAGATGAACTATTTAGCATTCTACCCATTTGCAACCATTCCAACTCAAAAATCATGTGTTTCTCTATGGATATTTTGAAATTAAATAAAAATATATAGGTAAATATGTAAAATTATTCATCTCTTACAGACAATTTGATAAACTTCCCTTAATATTATCTACAATCTATGGCGTCTAGTCCAAGTCATCTGCTAGGTGCCTATCACACACACACACATATTTGAAGAAGATTTGAGCAATACTGCATAAGTTCACCTACCCTCCAACTTTGTGCTAGTTTCATTTTTTTAGGGTCATTTTTTTTGTTGATGTCCAAAAAGATTAGAATGAACTATTGCAAGAAAACATGATTATGATCACATCTAACTTGTCTAACATGCATTAACACAGACAAACTACCATATTCACTCTCTCCAAAAACTATTTTTTTGGTTTTTTTCAAATATTTTTGTGGACGTTGGCTGACATCAAGAGGATGTGTATACAAATAATGGCCTTAAAAAGATAAACACCAAAATGGGGTTAGACGAGCTATAATAATGCTAGCCTATTGGCTAGCGTAACCCTTTGCCATACATACAAACATAAATGTGTGTGTGTGTTTATGATGCCACCAGCCTATGGAATGGTATAAGCCCGACAAACTAGATTGAAGGATCTAAAAATAAAAGGCTAGCGTTGCATGTTAGAATCCCTCACCACACCCCCCACCAAAAAAAAAAAAAAAGGAATTGCTACAATTGTTGCAAATATGTGCGCTCAACTACGTGCTCCAAACAAACGTTCAAAAAAAAAGATATGCTCAAAAGAGTTGGCCTATTGAGTTTATGATATAGTATAAGCCCTTCCGCTTAGAATCTTCAAACTATACACACACAGCATGTATACTCTAGGCAAAGAAAAGGTATAAACTTAAAAACCATGCTGATAGAAACCCCTGTTTCTTACACTGAAATGCAACCCATGATTCCAATTCCCATGCAAAATTAACCAAAAACCATACACCTTTAAAATGGAGGCAAAGTGTGAGCTTCTAACCTCAATGCTCGATGGAGAAGTGGTGGGCGCATATCGGGCCACTACATGCCCATCTTTGTCAACCAAAAATTTGGTGAAGTTCCACTTGATACCCTCACCGAAGAAACCAGTTTTGCTTGATTTCAAGAACTTATAAACAGGTACAGCATTCTTGCCATTCACATCAATCTGTGCATGAATTTGTCAGATAGCTAAGAAAAAAATTTGATGTTTCCTAAGTAAGAAAAAAGTTTAATATAAATGTTCAAAAATACGGATTCAGGTGCCTACACGTTTTAGGTGCCTACCGCCTAAGCAGCCGGGCGCCAGCCCAGGAACCAGGTACCCTTACAATCCTCAAAAAAATTGAAAGCCCCCTCCCCCCTCTCTCCCCCCTTGATATGAGTTCTATATGAATATATAAGATTAAGATGTTACTATCTTAGTTTTACAATAAGACTTTACTCATTAAGATATCATATAATTAAGAATTAAGATATATGATATGATATCATTAAGATGTTAGTTTCAAAACAATATGAATTAATATTACTTTACAATAAGACTTAAATGAATATATAAGATCCTAGTTTCACTTTAAGAATTAAGACTTAAATTCATTAAGATATCACATAAATACATAATCATTTATTTATCAAATAAAAAAAACAAAAATAATAAAATAACGAAAAATGACACATTGTACAAAAAAGGAATCAACTATTCATAAAAGAATACAATATATGCACAATTTTATCGTCCAAATGAGAAAAAATTCAATTAATCAATCTTTAACCTACAAACATGTAAATATATTGTAAGCGGAAAAAAAAAGTAAAAGAAAATACACATGATTCACATCATAATATATTGTAGCAAATAAAATCAAAACCCTCTTCCAAATATGATAATACTTTAAAAATATCAAAATCAAATCGATGTAGGTGCAAACCTCATTTATTGGGTTGCCAAAAGTTCTCAAAATCAACTACTAGAAGCTCCAAATCTACCCACAAACTATTGCCTTTGTTTTGGGAAGACATCGAAAAAATAAAAAAATTATCGATCTTTCGTTAAATCACAAAAGAGTGGTTTTTGGAGGGTTTTCTCACCCTAAACGCCACGGATTTTGTTTTGGGGGTTTAGAATACCCCCCAAAACCCATTTTCCCCCCTAAAAACTTAAAAATTTTGACCCTAAACGAAGTTTTTTCCCGCCCATCCGCAAAGTGTCACAGGGCGGTGCCTAAGCAGGTGCCTAGATAGTAGCACCTAGACGGCGCTTGGCAGCCCAAAGACAGCGTGCATAATGACCCCGCCCAGACAGCGGCTAGGCATTTTTTGAATTTTTTTCGCCTAGGCAGCAGCCTAGGCGGTCGGGCGGCCGAATTTTTGAATAGTGTAGTTGCTATATATCATAATACATGTGCACGGAGAGAGATAAAGTTAGAGAGAGGGTAGAAAGTTTGCAAACCATATATTAATCATGCACATGCTTGAACGTGCAAGTTCATTAGTGAGAGAGCCTATTGAAGGTCTAGCCTATTATATTTATAAAACTCATCACGTGGGTCTTACTAGAGGTCTAGCCTATCAGAGAGTTGAGCATAGCATTTGGGAAATCAAAATTAGCTAAGAGAAGCACAAAGCAAGAAATGCGATATCAAGTTAGTAACTAGAGAGTTCAATAGGAAATTTGACCAAGCACAGATTGCAGGTTAATTCCAAGAAGAATTTGTGCAGCTTATATAAGTGAGATACTACCCAAAAACACCAAAGACACTATATAAACAGTCACACACTCTCTTGGGACATGTAACTATTATGAGCTGAGATATGAGGTAAGTATAGTTATTGGCGTTGAACTAAGATATCCCCAAATTGAGTAGAGCAAACCACATTCCACAAATTTTCATTATATTTTTATTGAAAACTATCATTTGAGGGGTCAAAACCCTACAAAATCATTATAGGGTTCAAAAGATTCCAATTAATATTAGAGGCTTTACTTTTTAATTTTCATTTCACTTTGGCATCTCCACAAAAGACATTTTCAATAATGCCAAAATTGCCCATGTTCAAGGTTAAGAACCTTGAACAAGTAGGGCTTTTTTGGTAATTTGACCAACCTTGAACAAGTTGGGTTAACATCATTATTGGTTGGGGCCCTCTTAGGTGGGTAAGATTACTATAATTCCCCTGCTTGTTTAGGGTTCCTAACCCTAAACAAGGGTCATTTAGACACATTTTTAACTATATTTTTGAGGAGGTAGCTAAGTAAAATGACAACTAATAAGGATGTTTTGACCTCCTTAATGATTTTGTAAGGGATTATGATCCCTCAAAAGATATTCTCCTTATTTTATTTTTAAGGAAGAGAAAGGGGAAAGTATGGATATTTAGGAAGGATCATAAAGAGGGAATAGTCAATCATCAATGATAAAATATTGCAGACAAATTAGGATAGACACAGAAACCATTTGTAAAAAACAAATAACCCCACATGAAAACTTTCTAAAAGTAATTAGTACTTATAAAGCTCAAAATGCTAAGACACAAATTCATCACCAGTATATACTCCAATTAACCCTCGTCTCAAACCAAACCTGAGGCCAAAAGAAGTGTAGAACTAAGATGCTGTTTGTCAAGAAAATTTTTTGGAAGTTTCAGTTTGAGCAACAGATCAAGTATGAAAGAGATACTCATAGGAATCAAGTCAAATCTATTACCATATCTTTTTTCTTTTTAGCCTTCATATCGTTCTAGGAGTTTTCAGAGGTCCTCAAACCCCAAAATTCAAGGAGTTAACCAAATATTTGACCAGACCAATCGATTTCAATCAACTTTCATCAATTTAAAAAATCTAGCTAGTTGACTACACTCTAAAAAACTTAACACTGCTAAGCAAGCAGCAAAAAAGAGCCATCCAGATAAGTAAACAAGCCTTACTGCAAACCACCAACCTATCCATATAATAGAGTTGAAAAAAAATGGGTGTGCATTTATTGATGTAAATCCCATTGAATAAAGGAGGATAGCACCCTGAATATATAAACTTGAAGCAGCAAATCAAGAAATATCTTTTTCAGGGCCAGTGCTTCTTCCATTTATTTTTCAAATGAAAGGATGGAGAGGTACTGTTTTTCTATGTTTCAAAGAGAAAATGGTGTCACAGTAATAGTCAGGATGAGAGTGTAGAGAAATTGATAAGGGCAGGAAAGCATCTTTAGCCTTTCCCAAAAATAGGAATGTAATGATTATGTTTGGAAATGAGCCAAACATCCTTAAAGTACCCAGAGCTTGTGAAAGCTAATACCATCTCATTTTGAATCATTTCATAAGCTGCACAGTTTATCATGTCTATCAATCAACAGAGATACTAACATAAATAGAGGTTGATGAATACGATTGGACATCCCAGAGATAAGAATGACTCATTTCATAATCTACAGAATAGTAGGAATTCAAGTCTTACCTTGCCAAATATTGGAAACTCAGCTTTGAAGCGAGTGCAAGCGGTCTCCACAATCTGCTCATTGGTCCCTGGCTCCTGACCACGGAACTGATTGCAAGGAAAAGCTAATATCTCGAAACCTACAAAAGCCAAAAATAATTATGGAAACCAAATAAACTCTCATAAACAAATCTTCGTGCATACTTGCCTCCAAACCTTTGATACATGAAAGAAAAATAGGGAGGAAAAAAGAAAAAATTAAAAA
>NW_006499435.1:3308887-3342991 GCF_000471905.2 Amborella trichopoda
AGAGAGAGAGAGAGATTTTCTTCATATTTTATAGAGTAAATGATAAAAGACTAAAAGTGATATGAATGTGAAATCCCTTGTGTGCAGGCGATGTATGGTACCGTTAAGTCTTAACATACTCTGAAGATGTGGCTATAAGTTAAAAATAAGAGAATATATTCAGTAGTTATGAGTGTGAATCCCCACCCAGTTCATGTTTTTCTTTAATTATGTTTGTGCTGGTCTTAGAAATGCTCAGAATATGATTTTATTGGATGAATTCATGATCAATCTTAATGAAATGACAATCAGCTCAAAATGGTTTGTTTATTTATGAAAGATCAAGTATCTGCTTCTTTTGTTGTCTTCAAAATATTGGAAATCAAAATTGATTTCTTTTTGGTACTGAAGCAATATGGCCATCACTGGTGTTATTGCTAGAGTGAAACAAGAGTAGGCACTAGGCAACACTAAGAAAGCTAGCATCTCCTAATACTCAGAAATTCATACGAAGATAAAGATTATGTTGGAAGTAAAATGATTCGTTCTTCATCACAAATTGACTGTTGATCTCAATGTGCTCTACGTGTCCATGAAAAGTCAAGTCATCTATTTTCTTCTTGCCTTTTTTCAGCAAATACCAGAATTTGAAGAGGTTTCTGGTTGCAAAAGTTATATGGGAAAGCAACAGGATCATCACTGGTGCTTTGCTCCCAAAAACAAAAAAAGAAAAAAAAGAAAAGAAAATAGGGTCATCACCGGTGTTATTGACAAGGGAAACAAGAGTGAAGAATGCAAAGATTGAACTTAGAAGCACGATACTATTCCTCGTCAACAAAATTGCATCTCCCTAGCTTTGGGATTGCATTTTGAAATTATTTTGCTGCGGCTTTTACTTTTGATCTTTGAGGACGTGATAGAGAAAACGATGAAAAGTTAAAGAAACAATCCATGTTGGAGTGCTTATCATGAGGTCCTCTCTCATTTGCTTTTGATGGTCAAACTATATTCCGTGTGCACTAGTTATTCCACTGAGTTTGATTGGCTGTAGATTTGATTAAATTGCATTTTCAGCTAATAATGTCTATTAAATTTTCCATACCTTTTTTATTTGTTTCTTCTTGGTTCTCGAATATGTCAACGCTTTGGAAATTTTAGTTTATTTGGTCCATACGTTCATGACTTATCATATAGTCCATTTTTTGTGTATTACTATAAGTGGTATTATAGTCATAGTTTGCAAATAGTGCTTTTTATATGGAGGGACAGTTTTACAGGTTTACGCTCCAGCAGTCCATGTAAAAAAGAAGTTGAAGAATGGTACTTACTCAGAGAAGGCAAACCCACTCTTTCCTGGTTGCATATTCTTGAGATGTGTTTTGAACAAGCAGATACATGACTTTATCAGGGAGTACACTGGTGTTAGAGGCTTCATTGGATCTAAAGTTGGAAATACGTAAGCACTTTTTTTTTTTAATAGCAATTATCATCTCTCTCTCTCTCTCTCACGCACACACCTACACACAGAGGGTATACTTCTCTCCAGAGAATATTGGCAACCAGAACCTCCCTGCAACTTGGTTCCTCGAATTCTGAATTTATTTGAATATAGAAAACTGGTAATCAAAATCAGAATCACAATCAGATATCTCCTTTAGCAGATCTATATAATGGCTTACCAGTCAAGCGGCCATGGCTCTCTAGATACTCCATCAGGACATTTTACTATTGACTGACCTTTACAATTTGTTATGCTTAATTCCATCTACATTGTCTCCTTTCATTTTCTGTTTTTGGTGGCTAAGCTGGGATTCTCTCTTTCTCTCTCTCTCTCTCGCTAAGATTCAAACCTTGGATGTTATCTGTGGTTACACCTTAGCTACTAAGCCGATAGGCAAAACCCTCATTTCTAATTTTCTTCTGTATGGCAAACCATGTTTTTTGCAGCATACGCCAGATCAATAAGCCCAAACCCGTGCCTGCAAATGAAATGGAAGCGATATTCCGACGAGCTAAAGTAGAACAGGAAGAAGCAGACCGGGTATTCAAAGATGAGCAACAGAGAGAAAGACTCGTTAATGAAACAAACGGAGAGGAGAACACTGCTGAGAAGCCAAAAAGACGAACGAGGAAAAGTGCCAAGCCATCTGCAAGTGAAGATGCTCATCAACTCAAATCAGGAGAGGGGTCTGAACTTCTCCTTCCAGGTTCTAGTGTTAGGGTTTTGTCTGGTCCATTTTCAGAGTTCACAGGCCTTCTAAGAGAAGTGGATCACGATGCTTCTAAGGTAAGATCCTGGGGCCTAAAAGTTCAGATCTTCTTACCTTGTTACTTGCTCTATCTTTCGTCGACTCTTTCATCTATGGTAGTCAACTTATCCGCCAAATATTTTTTGTTATCAGCAAGTAGAGTAGAATCAATGAGAGTTTTATCAAATCACAACCAAAATATTCAATAACATTTCACCCATTTCTTTTGTCTTGGTTTCTAAAAGTCTATCAAGGTACACGTCATAGGGTTGACATGTTTTTTTTGTATGACCAATTTTCAATGTTGCCTCCCAATCAAAACCAATGTGGTTTTCAGGAAAAATACATGCGTGAGATGTTTGGCATTTTTGAATACCAATGTCTGATTGAGCACTCTATGAGATATTGGTATTTGTAGATACCAGTATGGCTTAGTGACACTATTGGTGTTTCAGACATTGGTATTTGTGGATACTAGTATGGCTTACTGATATATTGGTGTTTGAAACTCTCTGTAAGATATTGTTGTTCAAAATGCAATATCTCACATGGTACTTAAGAGTGATATAATGTTGTGTAAACATAATTTCTTGTGAAAACTTAACACCCGTGAGGTTTTGGTCATAGGGTGACTTAATGAGATATTGGCTTTAGAAAATACTAATGTTATATTATTTTTTAGTGTTGGAGACTTCCAAAATACAAATATCTCGCAAGGTACCTTCCTGTTCTACAATATCAATACGTCACATAGAGTTTAGAGCGAGGTATTGGTATTAAAAAATAATGATATGTCACATATGTGGTTTCCTTAAGAGGAAAAAGTTTATATAAATGAGAGGCTCTAAACAATCAAATTAGGGCGCACGTCAAAAATTTCAACAGAAGAGGTTGTTTTGATGCCCAAATATCCTCAAATTGATCATCTCGACCTCAAGATGCATGGACATGAGAAAAAAAAAATGGATTTCAAGTTTTGGAAATAATGCATCTTGTAATGCATTTTTGGACAGTCATTTTTCAAGATTTTCAAGTTTTCATAGATCTACTCGATCTACACTATTTTTTAAGCTTTAAATTTTATAATTAGAGATGAAAATATATTTTAAGGCTATCACAAAGATTTCCAGTATAGAAACCATATTTTTCGACACTATTTGAAGGTGCGCTTTACTTTGATTGTTTAGAGCGACAACTCTATACAAACCGCACCCGTTCTTAAAAGGTACTTTTGATGTGATGGACACGTCAAAAAACCAGCCATCGAACAAGTTTTAGTCTATTATTGTATGCCTTTTGAGGTTTTCTTAAATTAGGACAACAAAAGGATTAGTTTCCATCTAATCCATTGTTGAACCATAGGCATATAGGTCTAGGGTTTTCTCAAATTAGGACAAGAAAATGGGTGAAATGTTAAATAGTGCATCTTTTGTAGATGGTTTGATAAATTTCTTAAGGAAAATAATATTGCATAAGTTCTTCTAAAACTTGCATAGATGAATTTCTTCAAACAATGTGAGCCCAACGACCATGATTGAACCACCAAGGCCAATCTGGATAGCCAGCGTTAACTGAAAAGGATGGGGATGTTTTGTTAAACTTTTGTGTATTACTTTTTTAACACACCTAGGTCAAGTGCATGCCCCCAGCTTTTTTGGCCAATTCAATCCCTTACAAAGAATAAGAAGAAGATCTATGTGGTAGCTGTTAGATGGGCCTAGATTCTATCTAGCCCGTTGGGCTTATTAGAGTGTTCCAAGCTCCCACCGAATAATATTATCTTTTTGTTGGCATGTAATTGAAAGAACTGCAAATACATGACATATTCATTAATAAGTTACAAGTAATTTGTGATGCAGGCAAAGGTTGGTTTCATGTTGTTTGGAAAAGAGAGCTTGGTCGACCTCGACATCAACCAAATTGCTCATGTACCTAAGTGAACAATCGCTCTTCCAGTTTAAGATGGGCTCCAAGGTTGTTTTGGTCATATCATGGAATCATAATCTTGAATGCGATTGTAACGCTTGGATGAGTTCCAAATTTTTGTACGAGTTGAGTGTAAATTGGATAAAATATTGTTTTTAGAATAAATGAAAAATTAGCACTAATCTGCCTGCACTCTTGTTATCAAGTAGACCATGGATAAATTACAAAAAATGAGAAAATACCACTAGCAGATGTTCCTGACATTTTAAGGATGCGAGGACATTATATTCTCTCATAAACATTGTAGCAACAAATTGATATATGTGAGAGTATTTTAGTTTGGAAAAATATCTGTTAAGTGGACCGATTCATGCGTTAGCCCTGATTTTTAATGGTATTCATGATTGAACACATCTGAAATTAACATAAATCTTTTTTGCACGAGTCATGAATTTGGAGCTCGAAATAGCGTAATGGATCTAATGATCTTTGGCTAATTGAAATGAATAGTCCAAGAAAGGTATAAAAAGTTCAATTTTTAAAGCACAAAATGTAATTCTTTGCAAATTCATAATCGTGGTAGTCTACACAACAAAATGCAAAATTTCATACCCAAAAACCATCTTATCAGCGGGTGGACTCATTGTAACATGTGTCTCAGAATACACCTAAACCCTATCCTTTTAGTTTGGACAGACATGGTTTCTATGAGTCCCCTCTTAAAAATCTATTTTTGAGATGGATTTGTGGACACAATTTTTAAGGACAACCTCTAATAGGGATCATAAATGTGAAAAAAAAAAAAAAAAAACAACAACAGTTTTATAAAGAAAACATTTGGATCATTAGTTTCATCCGTTTTTAGATGGACCTCCAATTTGCATCCTGTCTTTAAAATGGATGTTTTATACCTTGGGGGACACGTAGAAATGTGTCCCCCGACTCATGAAACAATTTTCCTTTCAGTTGTCCACATTAAAGTACAACATTGATCATGCTCAAGTTTTTTTCATTGTTTTTGTTCCTGATTTATGATCAAGGTAACATGGTAACCTAGATGACAGCCCTGCAAAATTTCGGACAACAGCCCACCTCGAGATGGATTATGGGTATGTGAACTTACTAAGTGAGATAATGGACGCACCAAAACTGTATCATCTCAGTTTTTCTCAATAAGTGACAAAAGTTGATGTTAACATCCAATGTTGGTCGCATTACCCAATGATTGAACATCGTAAGTTTCCTTTCTAATCATGGCAAATTGGAAATCCTAACTGAAGCGTCCAAGAGGATCAACTGAAACAAAGGGTCCCATGTAGTAATGACAGAAGAAACAAGCCGCATTGAATCAGTACATATGGGTATGCTCATTGATGGATATGAGAGAAAGAACAACCATATTGATTAACATTAGACAGGAAAAGGAAAAGAAGAGAAACAAAAAAAAAAAAAATTAATAGGCAACAAAGGAAGCTACATGGCTCGATTTGGCTAGTCTGCAATCCCTCCATGTTTCTTTGTTTTAGCTGATCAACAGGAGGGTAAGGGCCTACTGAAACCCCTGAAATATGTGTGAGACAGAGAAAGACAGACAGAGTCAAGCCTGCACTTCAGATCTTGATTCATCCTTGATGGTCTTTTTAGAGTGCGGAATATACCTCCATCCTCTTTTATGAACTCCGCTTATCTTGTTTGGAGTCTCTGCAGTTGGGACATCTGCAATGATCCAGGAAAAAAGGTGAACAGGTTTCTCCACGAACTCCAGAATAACCAATAGAACTACAGTACATGGTAAATCAGAGTGATTCTCAAATGGATGGCTCAGATTTCTCACTTGCATGCATGCCCTTGAATGATGCATTCAAATGAACCAACACCTAAATCCTATAACAAATGAACCAGATTTGGATCAAGTTGAAGTTCACTTCTTCTGGTTTTTATCTCATACGTGCATACATACATACATTCACAAGATTTCAGATGAAGCTCGGCGCATACCCTGACAAAAAACCCAGAGTTCTAATAACATTATGGGAGTCTAAGAATCCACTTTGTAAATGTTAAAGGTTTTAAAAAGTTGACAAACCACCAACTTTCTAGCAATGTTGAGACCAAAGTACTCCACTATTTTGCTGTCCAACAGATACTAGACATGTCAATGAAGTTCACAATGGATTGAAATGAATGTCCCACAGTGTTCTACTGCAAATAAGTGTGTCATCAAGATATACAGCTGTGGTTTCTTTTTTTAAGTTTGAAATAGTGTTATTCTTCATTCATTCAGCTTTGTAACATCGGGCATGCCTTTGCTAGGCCAAAGGTCATGATATGGAATTTGAAATAGCCCTCAGAGTAGAAAAGTTTCTGTAATATGTGCTCACTTTTGACAATCCTGCTGGGGCCAACCTCATATGATGATGTTTATTTCTGGAGCTTTTTTTTTTTTTTTGGCAATGCTGCTTTTCAAGGCTCTAAAGTTCACATTCACATGAATTTGCCTTTACTAGTAATACTTTTGAGCTACTAGAACCAGTGTTTAAAACCTCGGACTCGCTCCAGAACTAGCCCACTGCCCAGGGCACGTTGGCTTGACAAGCCCCAAGTTGATTCAGTGAGTCTCGTCCTCGGAAATTTGAAGAATATACACTCGATTTTTGTAAATACTCGGACCGACTAGGAGCATCCCAGTCTTGGTTGAGTCCAAGTCAGGTTTGCTGAGTTTTTAATCACTTTGTAGAACCAGTGAGAGTAAGTAATGATAGAATTGCGGAATTCCTGCTTCACCATTTCATGTAATAGCTTCTCAACTTCTCAGTTTATTTGTCATATATTTATCTATGTAAGACGCATCAGAACAAAAGGTACATTGACTACGGTTCAGAGACTGGCTTCTGAATAGTTGGATAGCATGGTCATGCAATTGATGGGGTAACAATTTCTAGGAAGCCCCAAAGATCTGCACATATTGGTCCAAGAGCCATGTATTCAGGACGCTCAGGGCTTGAAGTTAGCCAGAAGCTCTACAGAAAACAATAAGGTAAAATTCTATGAAATCCATTAAAAACCATCTAAAGAGAAGACTAAAAGGCCACAACAGACCCATAATCCCCTAAAAAGTATATTGACTTACCTAGATGCTAATTGGCATTCACAGATTCTAAAAGTCACACACTGGATATGGACTCTATGTCCAAAGCCATTAGGCTCCAAGAACTATGTCAGAACCTCAGAGGGTTCAAAATACATCTTCTATAATACCCCACTGTAAGAACCATGGCTTGACTTCTTTCTTAGCCAGATAAACTGGCCCCTTCTCTACCATAAGTTCAATTCAAGGAAAAAAAAAGCAACCACAGGAGAACGCCATCCAGGGGCCTCAAATCCCTGGTCTACCATTCCCCAGAAAGCAATACCTCAAAGCAACAACTCAAGAAGGCCTCAAGGTCATATGAGCTCAGGAACTGGCTTCCGCTTCCACTGAAATTTTCTACTGAGGCTGGCCCTAAGATAGCACGTGTTGCGGTCACCCTCTGGAAATGTATCGTAAAAGATGATCCATATACATATATATATATATATAAGGGGTTTGTCTAGAGTTAACAACCTCTCAAAATACAAAGGTTCAAATTAAAAGGGGTTGTGATGTGTGTATTTATCAAAACAATCATTATTTTTTTATTAAAATATTATTTAAATTGGTAACTTTACCATTAAACAAGGGCAAATTTGAAATTTTCACAAAACTACAATGGCATTTTGGAAGTTAGTATCCTGGAACTTTATTTGTAGAGCACCCTTGTCCTTTAGTTAAAATTTCAATTTTACCCTTTATGGAGATGACAAAAGTACCTTATGTCTTGTAGTAATATTTACAAAATTATCAATGTTGAGTATCATGATAGGTTGTTGCTTACGCAACCCAAATCCATCATAGTTCACACAATTGTCATAGTAGCAATGGAATGCAGAAACAACATTTTTGGAAGACCATGCTGCTTGCAGTGGTGTTTCGTTGTTCACTTCTTGTCTTCCACACTGTATACCATATGTTGGTGGTATCTAACAGAGATCATAAAGCCATTAGACCTCACAAAGATGGGGTAATGTTTTCACCACAAAGGCAGTAAGATCTTTGGTCAAGAGGAACAATGTGCTTGGTGGAACAATCATACTTATTTCAAAGTTCTGACTGGGTCCTAATCGTTGGGACTATGCATGCAACTCCTTTTTTCATAGCTAAGCAAGACGACTTGGTTTTCTAAACTACAAAGATAATCAGAAACAATTTTAAGTTGGCCCAACTTATTTGCTTCACAAGTGGAGCCCACAAATTTGTTGGACAATGTTCCAATCAAACCTAAGCCGGGGTCCATTAGTTCTTCTGATGTTATGATAGGAGTAGGACAGTTTAGATATAAATGGACTCAAGCCATTGATTCAAAAAGCGGTCCGCCCAGCACCTAGGCGGGATGGGGGGCTCGGGCCCACTGCCCAAGCCTGGGCAAACCAACTAGGCGGACTGTCTTTGGGCGCCCGCTTAGGGTCCCTGGGCAAGCGCCCAAGGGACTGCGCCGGCTAGGTAAATAAATACCCTTCGGGTGGGCTATTTTGGTTTTTTTTTTTGTGTGGATTATAAAAATGCATGAATATGCATATTTAATACAAAATATGTACCTAAAACAAGGTTATTGGACACCATTTGCCCCATTTTAACCTACACCGCAGGTTCTGGGCAGCCACCTAGGCGCTGGGCGGCCTAGACCCCGCCGGCTGCATAGGCGCCGCCGGGAATTTTTTGGAACACTGAATGAAGCTGAATGCATTATGTGTTTCAGTGACCCAATTGACGGAAGAGTTTCAAAACCCCATTATATTATCAAACCTCAAATATTCATGCATACCCTCTGAAGATGCATAACATCACCACGAAATTGATGTGAAGATGCCCTAGGCCCTAAGAGTGCAAGGGCAACAGGTGTTACTCGATGAGACTTGTTTGGACAAATTGATTTTTGTTTTAACTTGCTTCAATCACCATAGCATCAAATCTCAAATCCAATGCAGAATGCATGCTTCAAAATGCTTTATCTTCGTGAAAATACCCTAGGATCTTCCCAACTTTCTGATTGAGAAGAAAATATATATGAAGTACTTGATGGGTTCCTTATTTCTATTAAGAGGAGTTCCTAGTTGATGGGTTCCTTATTTCTATTAAGAGGAGTTCCAAGGAGGGCAATTGTAAAGAATGTTGAGTGCACAATATACGCTGCTATGCCATTTCATTATAAGGAATTTTTACCCTTTTCTACATCAGTTAGATAAATGAATAGACCGCTATGATTACTTTCCAAGAACATCGCTCTCATCAAGAAAACTTAAAAAAATTCCCTTGACTCGAGATGTTTACACTTTTTTTTTTTCTTTTTTTTTGAAATTGTTAACTGTTGTATAGAAGAAAAGGGGAGTACAAAGGTTAGTCTGAGAAACCCAAAGCCCGGGCCTCCCGGCAAAAAATCAGGCTACCCTAGGAAGGTAACCCTATACAAAAAATTGAGGCTTATAGCGATCGCCCATTACAACAATGTACAAAGAGAGCCATAGAGGGACTTATAGCAATCGCCCATCACAAAGATATACAAAAAGCCAAAGGAGGGAGAGGTCCTAGAGATGGGACCAAAACCAGTCCTGTGGTGGCAAAATAAAAGCCGTAGTCTTCTAAAGGTCAGTCCCCGATGCTCCAAGATCTGTGGTCTGTGCGAGTACTCCATCCCTAGCTAGCTGGTCTGCGGGGGTGTTTGATTCCCTTCAAGTATGCCTCCATAAGACGGGAATATCCCTGCAGATGTGAGAAAATCTCATCAAAGATCGAAGCAAGGTACCAAGGAGGAGGGGCGCGATCAGCAGCCCAAGTTATGATATTTCTGGCATCTCCTTCTACTAGCAAGGGTAGGTCCCAACCAGAGTGAAGTGTCTCGAGAGGAGTGCCAAGGACTCGGCCAGCTGAGAATCAGCATGGCCGATATACGTAGAGTAGGAAGCCAGGATGTTTCCGAGGTGTTCTTGAAAGACCCCTCCTATTCCTGATGGTCCGGGATTCCCAAGGGAACACCGTCAAAATTAAGTTTGGTGTGGCCTACCGGAGGAGGACTGCAATTGTCTGCTCTCGCCACCCGACGGGGTTGGAAATGGATGACATTTTCACAACTATGAACGAGAGCCATAGCCGAGACATCTTTGAAGGCTTTGTGGTTGGTGACCTAGAAATTCACTAGGGAGGCGATTTTGTGGAAAAAGGCCGAGACCTCTCTTTTGACTCCTCGAAAAATCCTCGAGTTTCTTTCGGTCCAGATTTCCCAAATCGTAGCAGCTATGGATGCCCACCATGGGCCATGGAGTGTCCACCGCAAGAAGAAGGAGAGTTGGGATGGAGGCAAGAAGTGACCCAGGTCAGACCAAAGAGTCCGAGGAGTTTGCTCTATAGGCTAAGGGCGAAGTTGCAGTGGATGAAGAGGTGAGGATTAGTCTCTTCTTCACAACTGCACATAACACAACGGTTGGGAATAGGGATACCCCTCCGTTGGAGCTGGTCGACCGTGAGGGCTCTTTTGGAGCTCGCAATCCAGTTAAAAGCCTCCACCTTAGGTGGGGCAATAGAGGACCACACCTTGAAGACGACGGATGTTGTGGATAGGGGGTAGGTGGGCGGTTCCAACAACCTTTTGTAAAAAGAAGTTATCGAGAAAACACCCGAGGGTAAGGGAGTCCAGATCATTCTGTCGGTCCAGAAGGGGCCAAGAAAGTGGCATGCCATAAGGAGGCCAGCAAGGTAAACTCAAGGAATTCGGAGTCGAAAAGGGACCATCTAAAGAGGGGTTCCATACCCTGAGACCCCTTGAACCAGGAAGCTCTTCTGCGATGGAGGAGGGATTGGAAGCCAAGGAAAATAAAGAAGGGAACCTGTCCCTCAGGGGAGTATGACCCAGCCAAACGTCTGACCAGAAGCACATTCTATGACCACCCCTTGGGTGGAACCGAACATTTTGCTGCAATAGAGAGAGGGTTGAAATAAAGGATTTCCACTCCCTAGAAGTTCCTCCGACAGCCAGGCATTAGGTGGGCTACTGTATTTGCACCATATCACTTGGGACCAAAGCATATTGTTGTGGTTCACTAGACGCCACCACCATTTGCCAAGTAGTGTCGTATTCTGTTTTCTCAAGATCCTAATCCCTTGTCCTCCCAAGTGCTTAGGTTGGCACACTCTCTCCCAAGATACAACGTGAAACTTAGAAGAATCAGCCTCACCTGGCCCAAGAAAGTTCCTCATAAGTTGTTCCAGATGGTTGGCTACTGTTGCCAGTATATGGAATTGGGACATAAGATGCACCGGAGTATTGGACATTGTAGCCTTTATGAGCGTTGTTCTTCCAATGAAGGTTAAGAACCTGCCTTTCCAACCGGCTAAACAGCAGACGCTGTCTATAACATGAGACCACTGTCTCTTTTTAGGATTCCCTATCCCCAAAGGCATCCCTAGGTAGGTGGTTGGAAGTTCTTCGATTTTGCACGTCCATTGTGGGATAAGCGCTTTTGTCTCCGATAGAGAAAGAACCACCCCTATCATAGTGGACTTCTCCATATTAACCTTGAAGCCAGTGGCATATTCGAAGCACTTAAGGAATAGGCGCAAGTACTCGATTTGATGTGGTACTGCATCGATGAACACCAAGGGATCATCAGCATACTATAAATGCGTTACAGTAGGACCTCTTAGACTGCTCTTGAACCCAGAAAGAAGGTCCGACTGGTACGTTCGAGAGATAGATTGGCTGAACACCTCGGCTAAGATTGCAAAGAGGAAAGCGGAGAGAGGATGCCCTTGCCTTAGGCCCCTAGATGAGGGGAAAAAACCTCTTGGTGTACCGTTGATCAGCACAAAGAAGTAGGGATGGGAGTAACAGCCCTCATCCACTTTCTCCAGCGATTCCCAAACCCCATCCTAGCCATTGTCTTGTCCAAGATCGACAAGTCGACGTTATCTTAGGATTTTTCCCAGTCAATCTTAAAGTTAAGATCGGGTTTTTTGGCAAGATGTCAAGAGTGTATGCACTCGTGAGCCACCAGGACCCCGTCAAGGATCTGCCTTTCTTTAATGAAACCACTTTGATTTAAGGAAATCACCAAGGGTAGCACCTCTTTGAGCCTAGAGGCCAGCACTTTGGACAAAATGTTATAGCTTGAGTTGACCAAACTGATGGGTTTGAAATCCTTGAGTTCCTCAGCCCCTTCAACTTTGGGTACCAAGGCGATAAAAGTCGCATTCATCGCATTGTGAAGGATGCCCCAATGGAGAATTCATCAAAGAACTTGAGAAAGTCGGGCTCAAAGGTATCCCAGAAGATCTTGAAGGGGGCTATAGGAAAGCCATCCAGGCTTGGGGCTTTGTCTTTGCCCAAGCCCGTTATGGCATCTAGAATTTCTTGTTCTGAGAAGGGCCTCTCCAACCATCGGGCCCAATAATTGGGGACAGTGAGAAACTGAAGGTCCCCCATCCTAGGCCTCGGGTCCAGTGGAGCCGAATAGAGGAAGCGATAGAAGGAGAGGATAGCTGCTTCTATCTCTGATGGTTTGTCCAGTACGGTATTGCCCACCTTAAGCATGGAGATGGAGTTCTCCCTATGCCGACAATTTGCTATTATATGGAAATAGCCAATATTGTGGTCACCATGGCAGAGCCATTCGACTCTGGAACAAAAAAATCTCTTCTTTTTTAAGGATTGAGAAGTAGTCGAGTTTAAGTTGGGTTCAAAGGTTAGACATAAAGGTGGACAGGGGCCAGGATTCTTTTGATAGTTTTGGGTAAGAAATTTTCTTAGAAATCCTATAAATAGCAAGGTGCTTATTCCTAAAAAGCAGCAACAGTGATTCATAAGGACCTTTTGATGAGTATCTGGGGTTTCAAGCGATTTTTGAGCTTTTCTAAATTTTATGGCAGGTCCTTAACCCACTTCACTCACAAGAATGGTTCTACTCCAAGTTTTGAGGGCTGCTTTCAGAAGTTGGATTTTTCTTTGAAGGATGAATCCTGCCCTACTTGAGACTAAAGGTGAGAAGAAGTCCCACTACTTGAGAGACAAGAGAGGATAAAGATGACTCTCCCAACCAAACAAGCTCAAACCGGAAGGGTTTGGAGCCCCTGTCAGTGGAGTGAGTTAAAGACCTGCCATAAAATTTAGAAAAACTCAAAAATCGCCCGAGACTCCAAATACTCATCAAAAGGTCCCTATGAACCATTGTTGTTGCTTTTTAGGCATAAGCACCTTGCCATTTATAGGATTTCTAAGAAAATTTCTTACCGAAGAGCATCTTTGAGGCCATTGACTAGCCATCCCAAAGCTTTCTTTAATTTTACTCCTCGCCAGTTTAAGATTTTTCTCAACTTTGGAAAGTAGAAGAGAAAACATGAGCCTTTGTGGCATCTTCTTCTCAAGTTTCCCCACTCTAGGCATCCATTTCATTTCAGCCCATCTTCGATCATATCACCCATTTTGGAACCTCTATTTTGTATGGCTCCTTCCTACAAGATGTTCCTCCCTGGTTTTAAGTCTCGTCTTTTTTTGAAGGAATCCCTAGTTTTGACTCTTGTCCCGTCGCTCTAGTAGAGCTTCAATCACCCAATATATTCCATCATCTTTTGTCATATCATACAAAGCATCTTCACCATTCAAGCAACTCAATGTCGAAGAAAAAAATTCGATATAAACTTTTAAACAATTGAGGACATTAGTGTCCATAAAAATGCAAGGGTAATGGAATGACATGCTGAGCTACAGAGGGGTGTTTAGTACACAAACTTAATGTTGGTCATTTAAATATAATATGTTTAATACCATGATCCAAGACTAATTTTGTTTTGGGTAACACCGTTAGTGGGCCAAGAGTTGCCTAGTATCCCTAGTATCCCATGAACCCTATCCATATAAAAACACTTAACGAAGCCAATTTGCTAACCAAACCACCACCAAATATGAAGCAATGAAGAATGGACTAATTAAAGGAAAACAAATGCTCCCCATCCACTCAAAAAGTTAAAATAGCCAAATGACACAAGCTCTTTAAAAAATATACCATCTTCCTACAATCGCTTGCTGCTCTATATTTCACCAAATTTCTGTTTATACGCCACTGCTAAGTTCTAACTATTTGATTATTTCTCATTCAAAAGATAAATTCACTTCTTGCACTCACTAATTCTGCAATTCTTCCATCCTGTTCAAAGGCTCAGCATATCATTTCCATTCAAATTTTATTTAAATCCATAGTAAATTTCCACCATTCTTATTTGTACCAGTCTCTATAAACATTTTTTTTTTGAAAAATGTTAACCAGTCATTATAAACATTATACAAACAAAAAAACAATTACAAGTATTTCACTACAACTTACGAGCTTTATGGAATATACCCCAAGCCTTACCATGGCGCCCATCCTGTACAAGAAAAATAAACAAGCAAATAAATAACAATAATTTGATAACCTTTTTCTTAAAAAAAAAAAAAAAGAGCAATAGGATCAATGTGAACAAACAAAAAAAAAAGGTTAATAAACAAAGAACATGCCCGCAGGAAACAGGGGCATAAAAATCCGGAAATTATTAACTAGGGGGGCACATTGAAGGTTTGAAGTTTTAAGGCCATCTGAGATTGAGAAAGCCAAATCATCGTATAAACTAGAGTTTATCTCCAAAAAGATTGAGACAAAATAACACGTGAAAAAGGCAGAAAAGTAAATGTTTAGAGACCTTGCAGAGAACCAAAAACCCTAGTCAAGAAAGAGGAAAAAGCGAAAGAACCAAGAAGCAAAAACCAAAACAAAATTATTACAAAAAATACAAAGCATCTTTTGAGCAGATGCAGGTATGAAAGACAACCCTAATTGATAGAAACCCAAAAAAACAAAAAAATTAGAAAACTAAAAACATATAGAAAAGGGGCCAACTAAATAAAAAAGAAAAAACCAAGCATTTGAAAACCTTACAGAGATAAACCCCACACTGATTATTGAAGCCATTACCCCAATCTCTCTTTCAAAAACATTCTGAGACTCAAAAAAACCCTAATTCATCAGAAATATCAAAACACAAAGGCTCAAAAAATCGAAAAAAAAAAAAACTAAAACTAAAATGGGGCAAAACTGAATTTAAAAATTAAAAAAAATAAGCATTTGATCACCTTGTATAGATTAACCTTAGTGATCTGGTAATAAAAACCATGAGCCCAATGATTCTTAGCCAATTGATAGCCAATACCCCAATTTGGCAAGAACTGAGCAACCTCAAATAAGTTTTTCTTCTTTCTTCTCTTCGGCTTCTTTTGAGCCGAAGCTTGAGCCGACTCGGAAGGAGCCGAAGTAGAAGCCGTGCTAAAGGTTCTCATTGTGAAGAGAGAGAGAGATCGGCTCAAGAAGCCGGCGTAGCCGGCTCGGCTCAGCGCCGTCGCCATGACAGTCTCAGGGCCTTGCTCAAAACTCTAAACCCTGGTTCCTTTCGTGTGGTAAATGACGGAAAAGTTCCCGTTGTTGGGCAAAATTTGTTGAGCACCCTTAATGTTATGAAATTTTGAAATTTACGCTCCATGTATTCTATAAAAGGAAAATTGTTTGATAGGGCCGCAGCCCTATTAAATTTAATAAATAAAGCCTCACCTCATAACTCGTGCCTCACCTCATAACTCGTAGAAAAATATAATTCGAAGCATCGGAAACCTTTACAGGTGCGGTTTGTATAGAGCGAGGCTCTAAACGATCAAAGTAAAATGCACCTTTAAATATTGTTAAGAAATGTGGTTTTGATACTGAAAATCTTTTTGATGGCCTTAAAATATATTTTTATTTTTAATTATCAAATTAAATTTTTTAAAAATAAGGTAAATCGAGCATATCTATGAAATCTTAAAAATTGACGGTCCAAAAATGTGTTACAAAAGGCACTATTTCCACAACTTGAAATCCATTTTTTCTCGTATCTATGCATCTTGATTTCGAGATGATAAAATTGAGAATATTTGACCTTCAAAACATCTTCTAGTGAAATTTTTGAAGAGGAGTCTAATTTGATTGTTTAGAGGCTCGCTCTATATAAACTTTTTTCAAAATGTAATTTAAGCATTGGAAACCTTTACGGGTGCCGTTGTATAGAGGCGGGGCTCTAAAAAATCAAAATAAAGCCCACCTTATAGTATCAAGAAATATGATTTCAATATCGAAAATCTTGGTGATAGCTTTAAAATATATTTTCATCTTTAGTTATAAAATTTAAAGCTTTAACAATAGTGTGGATCGAGCATATCTTAAAAATTGATGGTCAAAAAATATGTTAGGAGATGCATTATTTTCCAAAACTTGAAATCCATTTTTTCTCATATCCGTGCACCTTCATGTCATGATTATCATTTTGAGGATATTTAGGCATCGAAACAGCCTCTTCTACTGAAATGTTTGAGGTGGGCTCTAATTTGATTGTTTAGAGCATTAGCTCTATATAAACTTTTTCCAACATTTAAATTGATCTTCTCAGCTTGAACATTGTGGTTATAAAAAAAATTTAGAATTTCAAGTCTCTAAAATAGTGTATATTGCAACAAAATATCCAGACCATCTAATTTGCCCTAGAAATAAGTGTTCACTTATCCACAAGATAGGTATCATTTTTTTAGTTTCTAATTTTATTATTGGTGTTGCAAATTGATTTCAGAGCCATCATATAAATTTCCAATGCCAAAAGTGCTTTCCGAATTAGGATTTGAGGTAGAGGTATTATTTTGTTTCATAAAACATAGGCCTTATAGAAACTTCATTGATTACGAACCCTTTATTTTTTTTTTATACTTTTTAAGGAAAGGAAAAGTATATAGCGATAACATTTACGTTTAGTACAAGGAGGTTCTAGTTAATCTTAGACTATTGGATGTGAAATTGAGTTGTTGTAATTATTCTATTGACCAAACTAAAAAAAATAAAAAATTCTAGAACTCTATGACACACTTGAGCTATCATATTTCACTCTGGATGGTTATAAGTAATTGTGGCCTCCTATAATAAATGCCCTATTTGAGGCCTTTGAACATCCCAAATGAAAAGTCAAGTCGTTGTGTTTGAATCCTCTAATATGAAGTTGAGACTCGAAGTCTTAGATTCGAATATTTAAGGTCAAAAGTCAATATTTTCTTCTTAACATTTAAAGTCAAAACTTAATATTAAATCTGCACCATCCAAATAAAATATATAATATAGATTATTACATCCTAACCTCCACAAGTAACATTGTAATTTAAAAGAAAGAAAGAAAAAATATGAAAATAATTTAAAAATCAAAATGACTTGGCTTGTTAATAAAAAAAATTGCTAATGATAAAATTATTAAACGCATATGAATACCGAGAGTTTGATTCTAGTTTGAGTGGAACGTGGTCATTTCACAATAAAAATGCAATAATTCCTACATTGCCTATTTTGATTAAAAAATATACAATTATTAAAAAATATATAAAAATAATTATTTCAACATTCTAGTCGAGCTTTCTCTTAAAAAATAAACGAAAATGAAGCAAAAAAACAAAAATATTTAAAAAAATAAAGGAAAAACCAACAAAATATTATAAAACTTATCTAACACATTTTTATAACAAAAATTGTAAGAGCAATTAAATATAATATTTATGAAAATTCCTTGAAAAATACAAGGCATATTTTCAAAAAATTACTGAATTGAGCAATAGAATATCAATTTCATAAAAAATCAAGGGAAAAATTAATAAAAATTACCTAAATCAATTCTAATACAGTCGAGAGTAGAAACCCAAACAAATTTGAACATTAACAGTAGTTGAATAAATTTTATTCAACTACTTGAGGCATTTTTTTCAGAACAATTGAGCTTATATCTCCCTATATTTTCTAATCGATCAAGCAAATTTGTAAAGGGATTAGTTGGTAGGATCAAATTGGGAATAGTTTGAAATAAATTTCAAATTGTCTGGATGAGATACGAGAGATAACAATGAAGAATGGTGGATTAGGGTTTTGGGCCTCAAAAAACACAAATTTTGAATGTTAAAACATACTAAAAATAAAATGTTTGAACCAAATTATCTAGGGCATTCTCAATAGGATCAATTATCAATAATTTGTAACAAATTTTGAATTATTTGGTTAATATTCGAGGCAGAACAACAAAGAATGATGGGTTTTGGGGGTCAAGCCTAAAGTTTGATTCTAAAAGCTCACCCAAATCAAAATTTTTCTCCCATTCCCCCTTGGGCTTTACTAGTGGGCTCAATTACCAACATTATGAAACAAATTCCAAGTTTTTTGGTTGAGATTTGAGGCTCAATTACCACCGTTCTGAAACAAATTCCAAGTTTTTTAGTTGAGATTTGAGCTAGAACAATAAGGTATAGCAGATTACGCTTTTTGGGGTCAATAAATGTGAAATTTTGCCCCTAAAACCTCTCCCTCATCGATACCTTAAGGTTATTTATACGAGTGATTGGGAGGATTTTTTTTTTTTTGTAGAGAAGATCACAATTTGATCAAAAAAGGTTCAACAAGAAACTTAACTTTTGTTTTTATTCATTTCTTCAATTCTTATAACGGAAAAGAAAAAAAAGAAAGAAGGATATCGGGCCGACTCCCCCAATTTTGGGTGAAAACAGTGGCGGTGACCTACCAAGTCGGAGTCTAGGTCACCCGTCTGAGTCGACTTGCCCATAAATAAAACCTTAGTTCATATACATGTGAGTTGAAAAAATCTAGTGATTATCATCATCGTCCATTGGCACCAATAGTGGAGAATATGTTGCACAAGTGATAAGGACCTTATGGATTGTAGTCCACTTGTCCAATGCCCAAAACCAAATTCAGCTATATGTAGAATTATTATCAACATCCAAGTTTTATTCCAATTTCTCACTACTTATATCCATGTTTTTTTGGGCTTTTTTTTTGCTCTTTTAAAACCTTCCACTTGAACCAAATGATACCTCCTAAGCAGTGTTGTATTAGGTTTACACTGTACATGTCAACCCCTCTTACGTCTACTTTCCACATTTCCCTTGTATGTATTCATTCTTAGTTCTATTCCTTATTGTCTTGCCACTCATCCATCTAAAAAATCCACGTCTCAACTATGTTTGTCTGATGAATGTGTTATTTCTTGTCAACCAACATTCCATCCGATAAAGTATGGCTAGTCTCAGCTATATGTACAATGTTTCATATAAAAACATCCCCCTAGTTAATTACCCTAAATAAAAATAAAAAAATAAAAAAAGAACATCCCCCTAGTTTAACATCTATAGCCTCATTCCAATTAGTGAAATGAGCAAGAGGTGCAAGCTATGCATGTTTCCAAATGCTGTGAGGGATTGTGGACAAGGGACATATAGAATAGTATTTTCCAAAATATAAGTTCATGAAAATTTGGGAACAACGGATTAGGTTTCCAATACAAATGGTATTCCCCAAAATAAACAATAATTATCTTAAAAAGGAGAATGTGGTTATTCAGTTAGGTTTTTTCTTACATAGTTCCAATGAAATATCTAATGCGAGTGTTTATTAGTGTTATCTTGAATTCATGTTTATGAGGTCCCCCTCAATAGGAATCCCACCTAAAATCTATCTCCTTATAGGGCCCTACCCTAGTTAAATCTCTCATGTCTCTATCCTTAATCAGGGCTTAATAAACGTGGAGCTAGATAAATAGTGAAAATTAACTTGAGTCATCATTTAAGGGTTCATGTTTTGTGGTACTCAAGTTTATATAAGGTTGAAACTTCATAATGTAGAAATAAGGTGTATCTAAAAAATTCATCGGAAAAGGCTATGTTAATGTTGGAAAACCCTCTAATTGATCATCTCGACATTGAGACCTATGAAAATGAAAAAAAAAAAAAAAAATTTCCATGTAACAAATTATACATTTTGCAACACATTATTTGGACCTTCCATTTTCAATATCTTCATGTGTTTAAAAATCTACTTGATTTAAACCAATTTTGAAGTCCGAACTTTTATAATTAGAGATGAAAATAAATATTTAAGCTATCTGAAGAATTTGTTACATGAAAACTACATCTTAAGAGAAAATTTGGAGATTCAACTCACTTTGACGGTTTAAGGTTGCAACCTTATGCAAACCAAACCCTTTATCCAGCTTTGGAATATCTTCCGAAACAGCACTCACCACCTTAAGTTGTTGATATCAGACGGTTTGGGAGCTATTTAAATCCAAGGAAAATATAAAGCATGTTTCATGCATTTAAAAGAGGAGAGCACAATACATTTTCCTACTTTATTATTCACTTGAAATAATATATATGTCAAAAGATTATAGGGAAAATTATTAAAAATCCCCCAGAATGAGCTTTTAAGACCTTCTACCCCTACCCTAATTTTTTTTACTCATTTTTTTAAAAAACCAACTTTCCTTACTAAAACCCCTCAACTGAAAAGGTTTATTTTTTTTGCCAAAAATACCCTTTTCCGTACCTTGAACGTGCGATCAAATCTTGTGGACGGACCCCAATTTCCATTAACACCGGACCGCGGTTATTATTCACCGGAGTGCTTATGAGAAAGCAATATGCCGGATCGAATATCTAAAACGTCGAACTAAAGTGCCTGTGTATCCAGGAAACATATCGCCGGAGTGATACGATGAATCGTCGTACTGAAAAATTTCCAAGGAGGAAACTGTCGGTTCGATGTTCTTCACATGGCGGATAACCCATGATCCCAATGACGTTTTCGCCAGACTGAGGCAGACAAACGCCAGAGTGATTGGGATTCCAGGAAGCAAACTGCAGGTCTGATTTCCTCATATGCCGGACTGCCCGTGATTCCAGTGAGCTATTCGTCGGACTGAGGTATTGAATTGCCGGATTGGCTTTTCGTCCAGGAAGCTGAGTGCCGGACTGATATGAATGAAGCGCCGGAGTGGCTTCATCATGGGCTGGACTGTTAATAGACCTGTTTGTCGGAGTGCTTTCCACATGTGCCGGAGTGTCAATTTTAGTCAACTATTCACCAGAGCAAGTTCATCAATTGCCAGAGTGCTTTCCAAATATGCAGGAGTGCATTTACAGATGCCAGACTGCCTATTTAATAGTGAAGTATTCTCCGTAGTTCTCTTCACAAGTGCCCGAGTGTGCTATTATACAGTAAACAATTCGCCGTAGCGAGCTCATGAAATGCCGGAGTGGTTTCTAAATATGCTGGAGTGCATTTTACATATGTCAGACTGCGTATTAACAGTGAATAATCACCGGAGTGTTTTGCAAGAACTGTCGGAGTGATTTCTAATTTTTTTAGAGTGCATTTTACATATGCCAGAGTGCTTATTAACAGTGAACGTTCTCCGGAGTGCATTCAGAAAACGTCGGAGTGCTTCTTAGTTTTGCCGGTGCACATGTTTTAGATTCCGGACTAGCTATTAGCAATGAATCAATCTCCGGAGTGGATTCAAGAAAAGCCGGAGTGCCTTTAGTTTTGTCGATGCGCTTTTTACAGATGCCGAACTGCTTTTTTATAGTGAACTAATCTCTGGAGTGCTTTCAGCAAATGCCGGAGTGCAATTTATAGATGCCAGAGTGCTTATTTAACAGTGAACATTCTTCGGAGTAGATTCAATAAACGTCGGAGTGATTTTTAATTTCGTCGGAGTGCTTTTTACAAGTGTCGGACTGCTTTTTTATAGTGAACTAATCTCCAGAGTGCTTTCAGAAAATGCCAGAGTGAGTTTTAGTTTTGCCGGAGCGTGTTTCATAAATGTGGGACTGTAATATCTGGAGTGCGTTCAAAAAATGCAAGATCCCCCAAAAATGCTCCAAGTTCTTGGTTTGTCCCTTCATTTTTTGTTTGCTATAAATACTGGTTTTCTTTGACCAAACAACCTTCTTTCTCTCTCTAAGAGAGTGACACCTTCGATGGAGAGATTTGATTTTAGAGAGAGAGGGAGATAAAAATGGGTATTTTATCGGAGAAGTGAGTGAGTGGGGCCTACAGAGAGCTTCGATTGATATGAGGAAGCCAATGGAGAGAGGAAGAAATTCGTGGAGAGTGAAAACTGTAAGGAAGAGGGAAATCCGGTGGGAAGAAAAGGTGAGGAAGAAGACGAGGAAAATAGAAAAAACCATAAGGAAGAAGCCGTGGTGGTGAAGGAAGAAGCTGTGGTGGTGAAGGAGAAAGTCGTGAGCATAAGGAAGAGGCTGTGAGCTCTGAGGAATAAGCCGTCTGAGTGAGGAAAATAGAGGAATGGGTAAAAACTAGGGTTCGTGAGGAAAACAGAGTAAATGATTTAATGAGAGGGGTAATGGGTAAAGGTCAAAACGGGGGTAAAATTATCTTTACCTCTTCTTTTTTGGGTTGGTTTTAGTAAGGAAAGTCGACTTTTTAAAAAGAATAGTAAATAAATGTTAAGGTGAGGTAGAAGGTCTAAGAAGCTCATTTTGGGGGATTTTTTAGTAATTTTTCCAAGATTATATGTTATGTTGGAGAATAATGTGTATTCTTCTCTCTAGTAAAATTATATACAATAATATTTTCAGGACCCTAAAATTTGATGATGTAACCTCCTTAACCTAGCATCCAACTCAAAAGATAATTTCGTTGTGCGTCCGAAAAAATAACATCATTCAATTTTTGGACAGTCGGATCTATATGTCCAAAACTAAGAATTCAAATCCATGCTTTTTCAAAAACATTCATTTGGCATTTATGAAGTGGTTCCCAAAAGTTGAGATTGAAAACATTAGATCTTTTGCTCAGGAAGTGAATTAACAATATGTTCTAGAGTACACCTGCTCTAGCAGTGAACATAGCATTTTCTATTGGGGTTGTTAAGCATAGAATATGGTACCTTTTATGTTATAAGATTATCTACAAAGAGACTATTTATCTTATCGGGATTGTATACTAGAGATTATTTATCTTTTTTATAAGGAGGATATAATTACTCATAGCTATTAGATATGGAATTGGATGGTTTGGGATGTGTCATGAAGTTCGAGAAATTCTTTTTGGAACTTTAAGTCTAATCAATAACAAGCTCATAAATGACTTGATTTGAAATCCAAAGGACAAAAGTGATGTGGACCTCGTAATAAAAGTAAATAATCTCGTTGTATCTCTTTTTTATCTTTATTATTAAAGGTCACAATTATTTTCACTCATTAGATGTTAAATTGGATGGCTTGGGTTGAGTCATGAAGTCCGATAAATATTTTTTGTAACTTTGTGCATATTCAATATGTTCTTACAACCACCTATTTTGAAATTTAAACCACAATAATGATGGTGATTTTCTTGTACAAAAAGTATAAGGTGTGGTTTGCATAAGGTTGCAACTTTAAACAATTCAATTAAGACGCACTTCTAAATTTCATCATAAATATATTTTTGAGGTAAAAAATTCTTAGGCCGGCTTAAGAATCTATTTTCATCCCTAGTTATAACATTTTAAACTCTAAAAATACTTTAAATCAAGTAGATCTATAAACATATAAAAATCTTGAAAATGGACAGTCCAGATAATTTGTTGCAAGATATACTATTCGGCAGACTCAAAATCTTTTTTTTCTTTCATATTCATACATCTAGATATCCATATGATCAATTAGAGGGTTTTCTAACATCCAAACAACATTTTATGATGGATTTTTTAGGTGCACCTTTAATTCTACATTTTAATGTTGCAACCTTATATAAACTTTTTTCAAAAGTAAATAGTGACAATCCATTTTGTTATTGTTAGCTTGCAATTGGATTAAATCCCATGTTTTATAGGCAACACGGTATTTTTTTTTTTACTATTACAAAGGAAGGATGGGGGTTTCTAGAATGGATGTTCATCATAATTTGGCTCATTTGGTTACTTTAAGATTTATTAAAGTAAGACTAAGATGTGTGTGGGTGCTGCCAAATGCATGATGCTTAAAACTAAAATTTGATGGTTCATCGTTGGGAAATCCAAATAAAGCTTGGATTAGGGGTGTATGTCGAGATGATGGGGTGCATTTTTTTTTTATTATGTTGGGCGTTGTGGCATAGCTACTGCCAATCATGCTGAATTAGCTTCACTTCTTTAATGATTAATTATCTGGCAGGATAAGAGGGTGGAAAATTCTTTAATTGTAGAAGGTGACTCCGCGAATTTGATCAATTGGTGCAATAGATATTCTAGACCATTGTGGCACATTAGATCTGTGTGGTTCCAGATTTTGAAGCTTTCAATGGAAGGTATTGTGAGTTTCCAACATTGTTTATCGTGAGTCTAATGCCACTGCGGATGATCTGGTAAAGAAGGAGGTCCTTTTGATTTCTTTATCTCATTTGTAAGCATTTAATGCATATAGTACTAGTCCATTTCATCTAATAATATTTCATACTGTCGTAAAAAAAAAAAAAAAAAAGTAAAATCAAAGAGAAGAGATATACCAACCATAATTGTCAAAAAAAAAAAATACTAACCATGTGCAAAGTATAACGACCTTTTAATTTATTCATTTAGCTATACCTAACTATCACGAGCATCAATGAGAGAGGGAGAGCATAGTCCATACTTGAGCATTAAGGAGAGAGCGCATAAATACAAGAAAGCAATAAATGAGAGTATCATGGTAAGGGAGAGAGGGCATAAGTACAACTATACAAGACAGACTATACGAGAAGGCAATAAATGAGAGTATCATGCTAATAGAGAGAGAGAGTGCATAAGTACAAGACGGACGATATGAGAGAGCAATAAATTAAGGAAAGTTGTTTCATGCTTGCTGGACCGCATTTTTACTTACGTGGTCCAACGATATAAACTTATAAAGCATTCATTTTAAAAATCAATACAAAGAACAAGTGGTCCATTTAAAAATAATTGAAACTAACGGTTCAAATATTTTTTAATAGAATAATTATTTTTAATTTTTAATTTTTTTTTTTATTCATATTAGAGATTACATAACCTTAAAAATTAAGTCTAAAAATCGATATCAAAAATAAAATTTTAAGGAGCGCCTCAATTTTACATGGACTCGTAGAAACGGGATCCATAAGTGGAATCGAGTATCATGCCAAACTAAAGAACTGAGCGAGAATTGGAGAGAGAGGCAATGGAAGGGAAAGAAAGTAATTTACCTAAAATTTGAGCATGGATGGGGGAGAAATGAAAGATTATGATGCAAAATAGAGAGAGAGAGAGAGAAGGGGCCGTCCCCACCTTTTCTGTGGCCATTAAGAGGTTCATATCATGTGGTCTTCTTCGCCGGCGCTTTCTTTTTCCAAATAACTATTTTTTTTTTGTATAGCTTTCTAGTTGTGTTCCTCACTCTTATGGTTGTACTCTTTTCGATTATTTATTTTCTCTTTTATTCTCTCTGTTTTTTTTGTTACTTTTCATTATTTTAAAAAAAAAGTTTATAACAATGTAGAACAACATATGCACCTAAAAAACCAATAATAAAAAAAATATTTTAATGTTGAAAAACCCTCTAATTGATCATCTCGACAACTAGATATATGAATAAGAAAAAAAAAAAAAAATTGAGTTCTATAAATAATACATTTTGCAACACATTATCTAGATCATTTTTTTTTTAAGATTTTCATATGTTTATAAATCTATTTGATTTTTAATTATTTTTGGAGTTTAAAATTTTTTAATTAAATATAAAAATAAATTTTCTGATAATCCTGAAAAAAAAACTACACCAAAATTACATAACATAAGATTGAAAGGTGCACCTTATTTGGATTGTTTAAGGTTGCATCCTTCTAAAAACCAAACCACACCGAAAAAAGAAAGAAGAAGAGAGAGAATACATGGTAGAGAGAGAAAGAAACATACTCGGACGTAAGGGTATGCATATAGAGAGAGAAAAGTAGCACACTATGACCTGACCTGAGCTTAAAATTATTTAGTGCAAGTAAGAAAGAGAGAGAGAGAGAGAGAGTGCATAATCCAGATGGGCTTCCCAGTTTCAAGGTACGCACTCTTCAGCTTAACTTTGCTTCACTTTCCTCTTCTCATTCTCTCACTACCAAACCCTAACCCTAACCCTAACCCTAGCTCTGCTACCAACTCCTCAAGCTCAGCTCAGCTCATCAATGGCGATTTGTCTGAGAGAAAACCCAACTCTATGTCTGAAAACTTTGGAAAGTCCACTACCGAGCTTACATCTTTCTCGTTCCATATGTTCACTCGAAACCCTAACCCTGATTCCAAGCTCACGGTTTCCGGTGATGCCCGCGTCGACGGTGTTTCCTCAACAACAGAAAACCCTAATTCTAGCTCTGGAACGACTGTAATGGGTGGCGAACATCCTGTGCAAAACCCTAGCCCTAATTCTGGTATCTTGCTTTTGGGTGATGCAAAGATCACTGCGGATGGAAGAAACGTTAATTCTAATTCCTTTGTAAAGCTCAATGAGCCTTGGCCTTTAAGTGCAGGATCAGTTGTATTCAAGCACCCCATTAGAGTCTCTGTATCAAAACTCAGAGCTCACTTTTCATTCTCTTCATATTTTACTTTCTCCATTTCTCCCGGTAATGGAGAAAGGCTTGCTCTTGTCTTTCTTCCAAGAAAGTACCTTTCAGAACCCATCAAGTGCCTGCATTTTAGGTTTTCTTCTGGTTTAGATCCTTCCTGCAAATTCCCCAACATGTTTGCTATAGAATTTGACACTTCCATGAACTCAAACTCAACCTCTTTCGATGGGAATCAAGTTGGGTTCGACCCCAACACCCTAGTTTCCATTAAAGCTGCAGATACTTCAAGCATTGGCCTGGTTTTGAACAATGACACCACATTACATTCATGGATCCACTACCATTCTATTTCCCAAACTGTTGAAGTTAGAATCAGTAATTCCATTGCTTCTTGGCCATTAAAACCCTTGATTTCGATCCACAAAGACCTCTCAAGAATTTGGGGCAAAGAATTATTTGTGGGTATCACTGGTTCAAATGGGAACTCGACTCAAACCAGTGTCATTTACTCATGGAGCTTTGATGGTGGGTACAACTGGAAGAACCAGCATTCTATGCCAGTTGATCCAAGGACATTGGAAGTGAAAAATGGAAGTTTTGGAGGGAGAATAAATGTAATTTGCAGAACAATGGTTGCACTTATTTGGGGTATAGGCATTGGAGCCATAGCTGCACTTTCCGTGTTTGTAGTTTGGAATTTATTCATGAGTAGGTATAAGTCATCTGTTGCAGATTATGGTGGGAAGAAGCCTGTCGATTTGGGATATGAGAAGATCCAAAAGGCAAGACAGAAGGGTTGTTCATGTAAGGGTATGGCTTAGACCCTGGAAGACTTTTTCTTTTTTCTTCTTTGTGTATTCTAGGAAAATCACACGATTTCTTTTGTTTGTTAAGTTTAAGAAGTCCACACTCTCTGATGTAAAATATATGGTGCAGAGTTACTTTCCTTGTAATTTGAATCTTCTGTTTTAGATTGTGAGCTGATATGTGCACTTGCTAAGATAGAGCCTAACTACAGTTGTTGCTTTGCATTTTGCAGCATTGGTTAACATGGAAACGCTCACTATAATTTTGCCTTAACCAAAACCTTGTTTACATTAATGGATGGAAACCTACAATTTTGTGATGCCCCAATCTAACCAATCGATAGAAACTGAAAGTGCTATTTATGTTAAGGATTGCAACAATATCTGTTCTGTAATATTTGGCAGAAGCTTGGGTTGGAGTCGGAATTTGGATGTTATCTTCACCTCTAGTTTACATAACACAGTGAAAGAAATATACATATTTCTAGTTGTAGCCGTGGTTTGAAAAATCATATCATTGATGTGTATTGGGATTGTCTCATTTGGATCGAGATTGTCAGTTAGGTGATTCCATTTGTAGGAACCTCGGATTCACCCAGATTCTTGTGTTTTGGTTTCTTTTTTTATTTCTTTATCAAACACTGCTTGCTCTGCCCCTGGAATCGCCTGAGGCGAACATGGCTGATCACAATCCGACCATGGTGAGTCAAGGCTAGATTCCAATATTTGAAAAGCTGGTCAAAATTGACATAAAGGTTTAACGTATAAACAAAAATGAAAGAAAGAAATTTGTTATGAGAACAAAGAGCTAATGAATAGCACCTTTGTAAAGAACCGAATGGAACAATATATTATCCTCTTGAGTCTGGTTTCTAGTCCTTAAGGTCTAGTGAGCCTTGTTGAGTCCAATGTGAACCTGAAAGAAAATAAGAAGAATCTGAACGGATACTGTTCTTTTTTTTCTTTAATGTGCTACTACAAGAACTCTCTGCAACACATTTGTTTTTTTCCCAATTTGAACCCTGCTTTTGTGAATTGCAGCAAAACCCTGCTAGCACGTGAATTCCTCCTTGCATTTTTTTGTTTACTTGTCTCAGTTTGATTACATATATATCTATCAGTTTCTTTCAATTCTATCATTGCTGCACTTAGCTACGAAGTTTGTGAATGTTATTATAGCTAATTTTCCTGACTTCCCCAATTTCAACAAGAAGGTTTCTCATGCAACTACAGTGGAGCTAAGCAATTTGTAATAAGCAACGTATCACTTGAGGGATCGTAGTCTCTTGCATAAGCGGGAGTGAAAACATCTCAATTACATTAGGAGGTCTTCAAAAATTCTTAAATTGCCCATGTTCAGTGTGGAATCCTGAACATGCAGTAACACTTTAGCAACCACATGATCTTTTGACCCCCTTCTGATTTTTGTAATAAGGATAATATATGTAAGGATAATAAATTGCCCATGTTCAATGCACCAAGTCTTATTTTCTAATCGTTAACAAAACAAAACAATGTTGAGCCTGGAAGAAAATAAAAATCATTTTACCTTTTCAAACCACCAATCTTTTTCACATCCATGCATTTTTATGGTTGCAGTAACTCTTCTGCTACATGTTTGTTGATCTTTCCATTTTTTAACCCTGTTTGTGTGAAATATTGCAAATTCCTTCAACTCTTCTGCTACATGTTTGTTGATCTTTCCATTTTTGAACCCTGTTTGTGTGAAATATTGCAAATTCCTTCAACTCTTCTGCGACATGTTTGTTGATCTTTCCATTTTTTAACCCTGTTTGTGTGAGAAATATTGCAAATTGCTGCACAACCGAAAAGCCTGAGAGAGAAGAGAGAGAGAGAGAGAGAGAGAGTGAGTGAGTATGACACTACGACAAGTATAATATATGGTCTCATGGTATTATACACTTGTGAAATCGAAAGTGTCATAACATTCGAAAAATTCTGATTTTGTGCCCAACAATGGCACATTCTCAATTACCTGATTTCAAATCTAATGGTCAACAATGATTGTAACTTCCTTGTGTAAAAGACAAATAGTCTTATTGTATATATTTTTGTATCTTATTGTATACATTTTCTCATCTTTATAGGCATCTTCTACCTGTTTCTTTCTTTTGATGGTCTAGTTCTTCTTAGGTGGGTTAGTAGTGAACAGAGATAGCGCATGAGAAAAACAACGGCCATTTGGTAAAACTGAGTCAACGTAGTACACAACAGCATTGACTCACTTATTCCTTCTCATTTTGGAAGTTTAATGGTGCCACAAACAGGCATGAGGAGTTGCACGTTACACACCATTCAAAATTTGTTGGTCAACCCTATTCTGAAACACTCAAAAGATTCAACAAAAGACAAACAAATCCACTATCTATTTTACATCAAGCAATACACACATAGTAACTGACTCCCAATATAGCAGTAAAAGCAAAATCCCATTGAAATGGTACTGAATAGAGAGAGCGCATGAAAAAAACAACAGCCATTTGAATTTGGTAAAACTGAGTCAATGTACACAACAGCATTTAGTCACTTGTTCTTATCATTTTGGAAGTTTAATTGGGGCCACTCACCCCATTCACAATTTGATGAAACTGAGAGCATCAATGCACACAACAGCATTTACTCACTTGTTCTTGTCATTTTGGAAGTTTAATTGGGGCCACTCACCCCATTCACAATTTGATAAAACTGAATAGCATGAGAGAAAAAACAACTATTCAAATTTGATAAAACTGAGTCAATAGACTCATTTAATATATCATTAGGTATCACGACAACATTATATAGAATTTAATTTGATCCTATCTTGATATATTTATCATTTTTTCTTTTCTGAGGGAGTATCATTTTTCATGATACAGTACGCCATTTTAGGAGTTGAATTTACTACTCTTATCCCTGCTGGTATTATCAGCAAGAGAACAGCAATTGGGAATTTGACAGAATTGAGTTACTCATCATATGAGCTGTGGTCTCCTCTCTCTCTCTCTCTCTCTCATACATACATACACAAAAACACAACTGCAAATTTGAGGAAATATTCTCTAGTTGTATTCAAAATATACCATTCAACATTTAATCCCTTCACTTAGAGTACCTATTAAAGGAACTAAAATAACCTTCACAGCCATCAAAAGTACAAATATCGGCACCAAAAAGCAAAACCAACCCCAATTCCTGGAAGAATGGCAACTGAAAGTTGCACATTTCCAACCCAAATTCCAGCCAACTTTGTCTCACATCTCCTGCACCTCCTCTTCCTCATCCTCATACTCAGCATCTTCATCAGCAGTCGCATCTTGATATTGCTGATACTCTGAGACCAAATCGTTCATATTACTCTCGGCCTCTGTAAACTCCATCTCATCCATTCCCTCGCCTGTGTACCAATGCAAGAAAGCCTTCCTCCTAAACATAGCGGTGAATTGCTCGCTAACCCTCCTGAACATCTCTTGAATCGATGTTGAATTCCCAATAAAAGTTGAAGCCATCTTCAAACCAGTTGGGGGAATATCACAAACTGTTGATTTCACATTGTTGGGTATCCACTCGACAAAGTATGATGAATTTTTGTTTTGAACGTTGATCATTTGTTCGTCAACTTCTTTTGTGGACATTTTGCCCCTAAACATAGCAGAGGCAGTGAGATAGCGACCATGGCGAGGATCTGCAGCACACATCATGTTTTTGGCGTCCCACATTTGCTGGGTTAGTTCTGGTACAGTTAGGGCTCTGTATTGTTGGGAGCCCCGAGAGGTGAGAGGGGCGAAACCCACCATGAAGAAGTGGAGGCGGGGGAAGGGAATTAGGTTGACTGCGAGCTTTCGGAGATCTGAGTTCAGTTGGCCAGGGAAGCGGAGGCAGCACGTCACACCAGACATGGTGGCAGATATCAAGTGGTTGAGATCTCCAACTGCACAGTTAGTAGATACAAGATTAGTAGTGAGAAAATTAGAGAAAATGAGAAACAAAATTGACCAAGAAATCCGCCGTAGTAAGGAAACTCACTCTCTCCCTGATATGTTTGTGTACTTTGAAGTTTGAACTATAATCCCAAGACTCAATATCAGAAGATTCAGAACCCAAGTTGTGAAAAATGAAAACCCCAAAATAGAGATGCAGGAAATAAGTAGGTTCCAGAAAAAGAAATCTTACAGCTTGGTGTGGTGAGCTTGAGTGTCCTGAAGCAGATGTCATATAGTGCTTCATTGTCGAGGACCATGCACTCATCTGCATTCTCAACCAGCTGATGAACAGAGAGAGTGGCGTTGTAGGGCTCGACAACTGTGTCTGAGACCTTGGGCGATGGGAAGACAGAGAACGTGAGCATCATCCTATCTGGGTATTCCTCCCTGATCTTTGATATCAGAAGTGTACCCATGCCAGAGCCAGTTCCTCCTCCAAGTGAATGGCAAACCTGAAACCCTGAAAGTCCCACAAAATATCAGATCTATTTGGTGAGAGAGAGGGAGAGAGAGAGGGAGAGAGAGAGAGAGAGAGATTTACAAAACCCACCTTGCAAACAATCACAGTTCTCAGCCTCCTTTCTCACAACATCAAGAACCAAATCGATGAGCTCTGCTCCCTCCGTATAGTGACCCTTGGCCCAATTGTTTCCGGCCCCTGATTGGCCAAAAACAAAGTTATCAGGCCTGAAGATCTGACCATAAGGCCCGGATCTCAAACTATCCATCGTTCCTGGCTCAAGATCCATGAGAACAGCTCTTGGAACAAATCGGCCACAGCTCGCTTCATTGTAATACACATTGACCCTCTCAAGTTGCAGATCCGAGTCTCCATGGTAACTCCCTGTTGAATCAATACCATGCTCTGCACAAACAACCTCCCAAAACTTGGCACCAATCTGGTTGCCACATTGACCTCCCTGAATGTGCAAAATCTCACGCATTTTTGCTGGTCTCCTAGAAAGAGAATCAGAAATAATAGAAAAAATAGAGAGAGAGAGATTTACTGATTTTCAAGGTGAAAATCCTCTATAAAGAGGGTGGTTTTCTCAAGAAAGAGAAAATGATTTGTGGGTTCTCAAGAAAAGACTCTCTTGATTCAGAGAGAGAGAGAGAGAGAGATTTATAGAGATATGGAAGAGGAAAGTCGGGTAAAAGGGGGGGGGTTATATAAGGGAGCATAACGGCTAATGGAAAGGGGTTTTTGAAATGGTCATTGGAGCGGGAGTTTGAGGGAATTTGAAATGGAAGATGACCGTTGAGCGAGGGTGGCGATCTAACGGGTGGAAGATGAACGGTCAGATTTATAGGGATTTTGAAATTTGAAAGAAAAACTCATTGAGAGAGAGAAAGGTTGGGGAACAGCTAGCTAGATTTGAAGAGGTGGGGTTCACGTTTTTCTATATTGGGCTCTTGGCCACCAAACCCTACCTGTTCCCAGCCTTTACTTTTTATTTGAATATTTATTAGCCTTTTATGTAATTTTTTGCCTAAATGTTTTATCATGTAATTTTTTCCTCAAACTTGCCACCGTTCTCATAAATCATTTCTGAAATGGCCTTATACTCGTGCACTTTTCAAGATTACTCATCCCGGACTGCAGTATGTACCCTCTATATATATATATATAGGAAAAGTTTATATAGAGTCGAGGTTTGAAACAATCTAATTAAAGCCTACCTCATCAATTTTATTAGATGAGGTATTTTTTATATACAAATATCTTCAAATTGATCATCTCGATATCATGATATATGGACATAAGTAAAAAATGGATTGCAAGTTATGAAAATAATGTATTTTATAGCACATTTTTAAACTGTCAGCTTTCAAGAGTTTCAAGTTTCGATCTACACTATTTTTGGAGCTTTAAACTATAAATAAAAATAAAAATATACTTTCACAAAGATTTCCAGCATTGAAACCACATTTTTCGATACTATTTGAAGATATGCTCTAATTTGATTGTTTAGAGCCTAGCTCTATACAAATCGCACCGCTATATATATATCTACCGGTGACGATATTGGCATTTAAAGCTAACCTATGTCAACCGGTGACGATATTGGCATTTAAAGCTATCGGTGTTTTCTTTTTCGTTTTTTTTTCTTTCAGTGTTGCTAAAATGTGTTCTTGGACGTATTCAACTTTCATAGTAATATTTGAATTCGACTTTCAAAGCAATATTTTCAAATTAAAAAGCAGATCGCATGCGACAAAGTAAAAAAGATAACTTTCAAGAGTAAAAAATTGTATACGACCTTTTCCTAGTTAACCTTCTCTTCAAAAAAAAAAAAGACAAAAAAAATTAAAAGTAACTTGTTATGATTAAGAGGACTTTAAGATATGGAAAAACATTTTTTTTCTTATGAAAAAACTATCATATAAATTATGTTTTAAACATGGGATTGTATACAATGAGACCATTTACCTTTGGTATAAAGATGTCACAATTACTTATAACCATTTGATGTGAAATTTGAACTTTAAGCTTGGTCAATGGTATAAATATAGTCATTTAGTTTCGCATCCAATAGTCTAAATTAATTGTGACCACCTTGTATTAAAAGTAAATAGTCTTGTTTTATATATATATATATATATATATATATATATATATATATA
>NW_006499435.1:3350361-3383035 GCF_000471905.2 Amborella trichopoda
AAACGTGAGTATATTTATCTTTTTGCCCTTGCTGGGTAGTTCAACCGGAAAGAGTCATCTTATCTATAGGACTAACGAACTCAAGAAATATTGTAGCGCCTCCATACCCCACCGCCCACCTAGAGAAATTTATTCATTAAATTTAAAATTCATTTGACCATTTATGTTAGGGAAAGTATATACAATATGGCTTTATTTGGGTATAAGAAAGTCAAATCATTCTCACCCCTTACATATGAAATTAGGGAGTTGAAGATGCCCAAAGAAACAACGCACCCCAACCAACCCAAGTTAGACATATGATGCCTCAATACTTCATTGCACTTTGAACACATTACCATTTTTAAATGTGTTAAAAGTCGTCAATCCGCGACAAGTGAACCATAAACCACCAGTGCATGCCAAATCCCACGTGGATATCCACCATCCAATTCTGAACATTCGTGGTGGAGATGGAAGTTACAACAGCTCTTGCTAATATACATCCACAGGTGGATAAAAGAGCAAAGGGCAATGAATGCCAATGCATGCGTGATTCACCATTTCACATGTCCTAAACAATAAACCCTTTCCAAAACAAATCAAAGAACCACGTAGAAGTCCTGCAAAGTAAAGGAAAACGGTTTGATAAGGCAGCAGCCTTAAGTAAATCATCACTTTACAACTCATCGGAAATTGCAATTTAAGCATTTGAAAAATTTTACATCGACCATCTTGGCTTCAACATTACGATTTGGGAGAAAAATTAAGATTTCAAGCTTTAAAAATACTACATGTTGTGACAAATTATTGAAACCATTCACTTGCATCTTAAAAATAAGTACTCACAATTCTACAAGATTTACTTTTTGAGATTCAAATCTTATCATCAAAGTTGAAAATTGATTTTAGAGCTATCATGAAGATCTCCATTGCTAAAAGTAAAAGTACTTGCTTTCTAGATGAAGATATGGGTGTTGCTTTATTTTGTTTTAATAACGCGTAAGATTTATAGAGACTTCATCCCTAAGTAATTTCAAAAAAGTGGGGTAGATGACTCAGGGACATGGCTGTCAAAGTCCATTCCCTTTCAAAGGAATGGGTACAACAGTAATCCCTTTTACACACCTTACGTGCGGAAAACCACCCCTTTTTGCACACCTTTTTGTGCAGAAAAACTACCAATAGTAGCAACTTAAGTCGGCCTCTCCATCGCGACCTTGATTGGATGGTAGGAATGTATTTTATATTTTAATTTTAATCTATTTCTAGAAATCAAGTCGAACTTCAAGTACATGGACAATAAAAACTTAAAAATTTTGGGGATATTTTGTAAAATTATAATCCTATCTAAATTGTTCAGTTGTCATTTTCCTCATCAAGATCCATACACGCCAAAATTTCATGTCAAGCCAAATTTTGGAAAAAATTTAAAACATAAAATACAAATTACCAGAAGCTAACCAAAATTACCGTTCCATAAAGGCGCAAGCATCAGGTCGCTTTTTCCTTACAGAACCATTCAATTTTAATTTTTGAAAGAGCTAAACGTCCACCATTCCTAAAGCTCCAAATTCATAGCGGCAAAAACTAGATTGATGTGTTTTAGGACCGAAATCCTTTCAAAAAGTAGGCAAGACACGTGAGTCGCCAACTCACCACGTATTTTTCCTTTTGAGACAAATTATATACTACATAAAAAATAGGCACAATTTCTCAATCAACTAAAGCCAAAAGATGTTATACTCGGGAATAGAATGTCCATGTAAATCTGGTAACCCACCTAGAATTAATTTAACGACTTCAATTTTGAGGATGTAACCACTTGAAACGCATAATTTTCAGATGGTGTAATCTAAATGATAGAAAACACAATTTTATTTTTTTTCTTTTGAGAATAATCATCTAGTGACTCTTAGGTGGTTTCCAAAATTTCAGATTCCAAAAAATACCCAGCAAGTCTTCTATCAGAAGTGGAAATATAGATATCCACAATATATACAGTTGAAACGACACAAAGGCAGTATACGTCCCTTCAACTGAATATAGGCATCCAGTTTAAAGTTGAGAGCGAAAGATATGCAATACAAAGATTATTAATTTGATAATCCTACTTTACTACAGCCCTTAATGGTCATCAAGCCATTACAAATAATGCGAGTACATAGTTTTCTACAAGGGCGTGGTTTGTATAAGGCCGAGACTCTAAACAATCAAAAGTAAAGAGCACCATCAAATAGTGTCAATGGTTTCAAATATATTTTTACCTCTCATTATAAAATCTAACGCTTCACAAATAGTGTAGATTGAATAGATCCACGAAAACTTGAAAATTAACAGTCCAAAAAATGGATTACAAGATGCACTATTTCTTAAAACTTAAAATACATTTTTTTCTATGTCCATGCATCTCGAGGTTGAGATGATCATTTGAAAATCTTGAAAATTAACTTTTTCCTTTCTACAAACCTAACGCCTCTACTCATCCAGTTGCCACAGGTGTTGACATAAGTACAATTACACCCATGCAGGGTTGACAAAATCACAAAATAAGTTAATATTTTTGAATGACTGCAGTTTGAGCATAGGTATGGGTCTCAGAATTAATACAGAGATCTGGAACTACTAGTTGTTCAACAAAAAAAAGAAACTAATATATCCCAAACAATAGGCTAAAACAGGCTAAAAGCCAGACAACAACAGATTAAAAGCCAAAAGCTGGGTTTGTCCAACACTACGATCTCCCTAACAACTAGTTAAAAGCCAGACGTTACAACACACTAAACGCTACTCTCTCAACTAGTCAAACTGCCTAAAAGCTTACATACAATTGAGACCTAAATAAAAAGCTTGCAATACACCTTGCACACAATTGAGAAAAGGGGTTAGTCCATCAACAGCAAAATCATGATAATGAAAAAAAAACAGCTGAAAATATTGCCAGAAACAAATCGTCCCACATAATACAGTTTTATCAAGGTCTTGCACACATACACGGGGGGGGGGGGGGGGGGAATATCTATAGCTCTCAATTCTAAGTTGCAAGTTCCAATCCCTACACCTAGAAGCTGAAGCATATATAGCTCAGTCCTAAGTTGCAAGTTCCAATCCCTTGCTTTCACCACACCCTAACAATCAATGAACTGTATGGACAGTTATTGTTCTTCCCTAGTGGTGGTGGCGCAACAAAAGGATACATGTGATCATATGAGAATGAAAATGAGTACAACTCCTATGACAATGACAATGACAATGACAATGTCACCTAGGTCAACAAATGTAGAGGCACAGTAATTATATAGGCCTCCTAAATTTTAAAATTTTTAAAACATTGAAAGACTTTGCATCTAGTCTGTCTGATGCATGTAAGTAGTGTATGGTTTTGTAATGCGCACTAGTCTTTTTATGATCTGCTTAATTTTTACATAATTCTTTGTAGACAGTCATAAGACTTAATTTCTAGCAAATAAATATGAAATCCAATTATAAATGTTAACATCTGGATTTTCAAATCAACAAATAGTAACCATATTGAGTCATTGACTCATCAGCTTTTATGGCCGGATGTAGAAATACACACCATAATGATTCTAGTGATTCATAACATCCTCATAAACGTTTCTCAATGTGGTTTTTAAAGTAAAAATGAAGAGAACAGTAAACCGAGTGCAATATTCATTAATTTTACTCTAAAAAAATTTTAAGCAAAAGGAAATAAGAAAGAAGGCCTTCCAAATCCAAATTAGCTAAGAATAAAAAACAACTGCAATAGCCAAATCAACATTCTGGATCTACCTGACATAACTCGGCAAATCAGTAAGGATGCCTTAAAAGTACATGAAGCAGAGCTTAATGTATAATCAGACAAACCATACGAAAAATGAGTCAAGGACTAGAAGCAAACTACCAAGTAATGCATGAACATAGAATGGCTTTGTCCTGATTTTCATGCTATGAAAAGAAATTTGCTATCTTGTGTGTGGAGATTAACCTGTAAAACACAAACCAAAAGCACACTGGAGGAGTCCACTCCCTCCATGGAAATAATCTAAAATGCCATTTTTTAGCAGCATCATACATTTGGTAATTTGGTTTGCAGGCTCCTAAACCCCTAGCATTGACCGACTACAACTAGCATTGACCGACTACAATTGTCTTACCCTTCTCCCAAATGCACAGTAAGTTGTTTTTCTCTAGCCAAACCAGTATTAAAGACAACAATAGGAGACGCCCATGTCTCAACAAGGCCTCTTTTCTTTTCTTTTCTTTTTTTAAACATGACTCGACAATGTCTGTTACCTTTAAGTTCTTGAATGTTCCATTGCAATTTCAAAACGTACAAAAATGGAAAGCAAAAGCAGCCAACAAATACCATTATTGAAATTTAGAGCCATTACATTTGTCATAACCATGTCTTGTGAAGTCCTAACGAAAACATCAGTCAGAACCTATTACCACACATCCCCATAAACTACATGCATCTGCACCAAGGGCAAGAAAACATCTTTACCCTCCCCTTGGCCACATTCTCCTCTCATCCCAAGATCTAGGATTAATTTTAGGAAAATTTACATCACTCTTCCAAATTAAAGATGCCTCCGCACCCAACCCACCCCCCCCCCCCCGGGGCCCCTCTTTCAAAGAACCCCCAAGGTGCTATATTAAAGACCATTTACCCCCAAGGTGCTACATTAAAGACCATTTGGGACCAAAATGCCCCTCCACACCCAAAGACCGATACTATTGAAAAATGGCACTTTAATCTGGGTCCATCCTCTCATCTCTCTTTTCTTTTCTTGCGGGCAAACTGCCTCATCTCCACCGCATTTTTCCCACCATCTCCGAGTATTTCAGTTGGGAGGAAAAGAAAAAAAGGATGGAGAATTAACATCTCCCAGGAACAAGAGAATAGTTCGATAGCTGCATAAGTGATCCCATCTTGAGCATAAAAAGAGAAAAAAATTGTTCAATGACTACGTGCTTCCAAAGGAGTCTCATCAAACAATTATTGGGCTTAAAATATCATCCCATATTTAGCATATCTAACAAACAAAGCAATGAACACATATATCTGCGTGGAATCCATTACTAAGAACAAGTCCATGAATTTGAATTCCACTTCTCAAGCTCCTCAAATTCCAGTGGCCTTAAGCACACTGTGTGAGTGAACTCATTTGTCTTGATACCAAATTTGTGCATTGAGCAGAAGCTTTTATAGGCTTCTTTTCCAAGCACATTTTGAGCAATACAAGATATAATTACAGACCAAGAAACCAGATCTGATTCATGAAATTTCAGTGAACACTTTGTAGGCCTCTTCAAAATGCTTGGCTTTGACAAGTTGATAAGTTGGTGGCATAAGGAGATTTCATGTAAAAACAATGTGTTATAATACGGGTCTGGATTTCGAAACTGAGTAATGGTTTTAGAGCGACAAAGTTCTGTTAAGAATTTGGAGAAGACGTTTGGAGATGGAGCTTACAGTGCGATTAAGCTAAGAAGAGACTCCAAGGCTTTGTCTCTACTTAATTTCAAGTACATTTGGAAATTTGGGGAAGATGAGAAATGGGCTGACAAAAGGGTAAAGGAACGTATCCTATTAAAAAATCCCATGCACAGTCTGCAATAGTGGAGCACACAAATCTCCTGTCAGCACATAAACCGCAACCCATCCCCCCTCCCCCCCCCCAAAAAAAAAGTAACAAATGGAGGGCAAAGCCACAAACTTTTCATCTAGAACGTTCTCCCTACGTTGTGGAAAAATGAAAAAAACATTCACCCAAAGTCTAAAACTCAAAACAGTCAACAACATAACCAACAACACCAATATACTGGACCATAGTAATTTAGATGCTCCAAAACATGAATAGAACCAACTCCTCTGCCTAATACAGACACCAACACTTTGTTGTTTCCCACACTTGATCGAAAGAAATTTTGCATCACTCAACATTTCCGCCCCATAAAAATTCGTCATCTATATTTTTCCAGCATCAATGTCAAAGAAAGGGCACAAAGTAAACAACAATACTGGCAATTGGTGATCTAACTGCCAAAAGACAAATAACAGTTCTTCCTTGGTAATGTCCATTTTGTGTGACTCAATGACCAGTTCCTATGATCATTTTGAGATTAATTACTTGGTTTTCAATCCTAGACATTGTGATGTGCTCATTGTCCCTAAATACTGAGCTAAGACAAATCCACCAGATCCACAAGTTCTACAAATAACAAGGGTTCCTCTAACTTGAAACATCACCCTTAGATAGTTATGTGGCACCCAAGGCACTCTCAATATATCCACTTACTACAAAAAAAAAAAAAACTAAACTACAAAATATATATATATATATATCCTCTTGTTGATATAACACAAAGAAGTATGGAACCACTAATTTCAACTGGTATGCAACCACCAGAATCTACATCGAGCAGTTAAAAGAAATTTAATTGTTTAATCAAATCCTAATCGTTTTTAAATTTTCTAAGGGAACTGGGTGATATTGGCAATTGTGATTTGTCACGAATGCGCGTAACTCTACTCAGCATAATCTACATAATTATCCTCGTCCAGCATAATCTATTTTAAAGTGAATATAGCACCAATTTCTTTGACATCCAACTAGAACTGATAATCAAATAACATTAAAAAAAAACAGTTATCATGGATTGGAGTTGAACACTCGCACCAATCAAATCCAATTCATTCAGATAATCAGTAACTCCAACCAGCCCAAAATGCAACTCATAAAGCAAATTCGAACGATAAAACTACCATCCATAAAAAAAAACCACAATATCCAAGACATTGCCATCAAAATAATCTTAAAAAGGGGGGCTTCAAAAGATAGATAAAAGCCTAGCTCAATGAACAATATCATAAACAAGAGGTTTATCAAATACAACTTCAGAAAAAAAACAATACGTTTATCAAAATAATGTGACTTATGCTACTATCCTTTTTTTCAAGAAAATATGACTTTAATTTCTATTCAAAATACAAACTTTCTAAACAAATGTTAAACAATTGAAAGTCAAATCCAGTAAAACAAAAATAAATTAAACATAATTTTGGAACACAAGCGAGAATACATATCGCAAAGTTCATAAAAGGATCATGCCTATAGATTGTTAAATACAAATAATAACTAAATATTTCCGCATGGCCGAATAGCAGTTGGCCACATGGTGAAGCTGCTTATTAAATGAAGAACTCAGATGATACAAAACTCTTAGTTTAACAACATTTAAGAATTGAAGAATTGCAAAACCAGAAAGAACAGGCTGCTTCATAATCCCTAGAAAATTACTGCTTGTAACCTAAGATGAATAACAAACTTGCCATTTGCACGAAAAGTGTGAAAAGCCTAAAATATAACAAATACTCTTAAGGTGTGGGACAAACTAAAGTATCCTTATGCATGAAAATTACCATAAGCAGTAGACTGCGGGTAAATTAAAATTCAACAAATCAATGTCAAAATGGTCCATATATCTCATTAATCATGTAAACGCAGAGAATCTGTGCTCAATTATAAAAGAAGGAAGTCAATGACAACCTGGTAATGTTAACTGTTTTTCCTACCATGACGAAGTCCCAGAGAGGTTCAGGACTAACACATGCTAACTGTCAACCATCCAAGGATACGGTCATGACATCAAGCATGAAGCTTTATGGTTTGTCAATATGCAATTCAACCAGGTTTCAGATATTGCTAGGAGTTTATTATCCCTCATCCCAAGCCAAGAATGATCAAACTGGAAATGCGTAACAATTTAAAATTAATTTAGGGCAATACAATAAAATTTGGATCTCTAATGTCAAACTTGTCACTAGAATGCACACAAATTTTGCATAGTTTGTCGCTGGCCGACGAACAGCAGTTCAATCCAAATGATAATCTGGTAGGTACTTGTTAAAAAGCTGTCATCTGGCAAGACAGTTCAATATGGAACTATGATGTTTGTTAAAAAACTGTCATCTGGCAAGACAGTTCAAAATGGATCTATGATGTTAAAATAGTTCATAGAGTCACATGTTTTGTATAGTTCGTCACTAAGTCTGGTAAACAGCAATTCAAGAAAATGGAATCTGGTTGATATTGTTAGTCACAAAGTCTGGTAAACAGCAGATCAAGAAAATGGTAACTGGTTGATATTGTTAAAAATTTGTGATCAAATAAGTTCCTTTTCTGAAAATTGCATTTGTGAACAACTGTTAATGAGTGGCCAATATTCACATTTCCTTTAGGGTCAAGAAGAATGGAATGACCAACAAATGATTCATATGAAAAGGTTACCATGAGCACCCAATAGACTCAGCACTCAATGTCACAGTCTAGTTAAGAGGGCAAATTCGCGTTATCCAATGATATCAATACCAATATCAAATCTAAACAGACATCAAGTTGAGCCAACTAGTTATGATTGCAAATGACTATCCATGAGTTTCATCAATTAAGTTTCCACTTTCCAGCATATAGGTCACACATAGAGGCTGTTATGAAGTATACAAAAGATGACGAGGATAGCCAGGTCAATGAGATAGTCATTTGGGTGTTGTTAAGCATTTGACAAGCTTTACAAATTAACCATGATAGAGCCCATCCCAATGATGATGTAAGGACCACAATGTTCAAATTAGTTATATAGATAATCTTGATTCGAAGTGTAACCGAATATAGATTTACAACAAAAAGCAACTGCTTATTCACATGAACGTGGACCAACACAACCTGCTTGATACAACCAAAGCGGACAAGTTTTTGACTCCTGGCTTAGTGGATGGAGTATGCAGGCCCGGATTATGACCACTGTCCATCCTTTAGCTTACCTACTTCTCTCGACCAGTACAGAAATAAAGCCCCATAAAGCAGAATGAAAAACATTAAACTCCACACATAGTGCTTAGGCGCATAAAGGAACGGAGCGCTGTGATAATGGATTTAAATATCAGCCTCCTATCAAGGAGGGCAAACACTAAAAAGAGGAGGAATGCAATTCGACTCATGGCAAAGATGGGTGTAAAAGAGAAATAAGACAATGCTAGGCTTTTGGTAGCAGAAAATAAAGTTAAAATTATTTTCATAAATGAACATGGTTGGAAATAGTGAGAAATGATATGGGGACATATGGCCTCACTGAGGGTATGGCCCTCAATAGAGTAGAATCACGGACCAGGATTCATGTAGCCAACCCCAATTAGTTGGAAAAAGGCTTTGATGATGATGATGATTTTTATAAGCAAATAAAATTATATTGAATAATATTGTAATTAAATAAGGTCTCCAATCATAAGAAGTACATATAATGCAGACTAATATAAAAAATACAACAATAAAACACACATATAACACATTTTCTAAATTTATAACATATTTTCTCAGTAATAGAACAGATTTATCAAAAAATAAAAGGTATAACATATATTAATTTTTCAAGATTTTTAACTATTCCAAGACATTTATACCAAGAAAAAAAAGTGTGCTTTTGTTAACTAGCATATTCATGTTGTTAACTAGCATATTCATGTAACTCTTTACCAATATATTTGAAAAAACAAACATTTGAAAATAACAAGTAAATCATAACCAGAATGCATAATATAATATTCCTTTTCTTTTTCTTTTTCTTTTTATTTGGTGACAGCAGTCGGATTGGAACACTTGACATTACATTGTCGCTGAATGCCCTAATCCCCTAACCACCAACCAGAGAGTCAAAACTAGCATCAAAACAATTACTTAATTGACAGAATACGACACTGATTGTTCAACAGTATACAAGGCAATCAAGGACATTAATGTTAGGATTCTTGGATTGATACATGCAATGCTAGCAGATTCTCTGATTCCTAGGTTTGCATTCGATCTTTTCAATCAGGACAAAAGGAATAGAGATAGTTAAAAACAGCAAACTAAACAGGATGGAATATAGCTTAATAGCTATGAAGCATAATTCTGCTTCACAATGTTTTTCTATGATAAAAGACAAATTTCACCAGCCTTGCATGAACTGACAATTGCCAGAGAAAAAAGATAGGGGGGGGGGGGAGAAAAAGGGACCATATTCATGGGGCTTCCAAAAGCCACCAATTTTCAAGTCTACCACTGTAGCCTAAGGGGTTGTCGACAATTAAACTGTATATTATAGCAATATATGTGTGTACAACAACATTGGGAACTGCCAAAGAAAGAAGTAAATTGTGCATATGAGACAGTTTATGTAAAGAGATAATTTATCCAGCATATTATCTGTATAACATAATTCGATCCAAAACAACATAGCCCATGTTGCTGAACAATAAACCTCTGCAGATCTAACAGGGACACTAGAAACAAGACATGTATATCTCTTCATATGGTCAATAATTGGCAACTACCTGCAATGAAGGAACATTCAACATTTTTGCAGCATACATGCTATTATGAGGGGACATCAAAACCAACCTGATTAAGACTGCTTAAATCAGTAATTCTACCGGTGAGGTGACTATCACTGTCTCCAGCCATGCCAACAGGCAGGACAATTGGAATTGCCCGTTCACTGTTCCTCGTTCCAACCAACCTTAAATCTATGACAATATATAGGCAAAAAAATGAAGATCAGGAATATTTGAAGGGCAACTACTTTGAATTCAACCTATGGAATAATAAACCTCAAACAAATCAATGGAAAATTAATGAAGAACGAATCTTATGAGATTTTTATGGGAGAAGACTAAAAGTTAACCAAAATATTGAGCAGCCAACACCCAAGAAACAACGCCTAAATTTACATATAGTTATGAATGGGCATGGCCATTACAGCATTATCTGTGGGGCCCATATCTACAAAATAAATACTAGAAGTGTAGTTAAAGTGGAATACCCAAAATTATGGCATATTCTCCACTAAGACAAAGGTTGCATCTGGAAAAAGGAAAGATCCCAACTTTCCCAAGCAGTCAATGAGGGGTTGCACCCTTTGTCAACCAGATAGTTATGTTGGAAGCAAAAAATGGCCAAATATTTAAAGCCTCTTTTGTGATAGATTTGGAGAGGATGACCCTGATCCTCTTATCAAATTTATTCTACTGAACAAATAGAATATATGTCATCATTTAAATTACGTAGGTCCTGTAATTGCATACAAATGCAACCTAAGTACCATTGATTACTTTTCCTCATGGAAACCAACCTTCCTGAATCGAGAAAGACAGCACATGCAGCAACATACAACATTCCACAGTTACAGCAGCTGTTGATACCCAATTTCTAGCCGCACCTGCCATATGAAACATTTCCCTAGGAGCATACTGAAAGGAGCTATCCAATAACCCAGAAAATACAAGGATCTCGGTTCTATAATCAAGAAGCTATAAATCTGAACCACTAGCCCAATAAATCATGGAAGGGTTCAATAAAATCCTAGAACCAGGCCACCATCAGACAATCCACCACTCCAAACAGCCGAGAACGTCCTCATCACAACAGGACCTAGAATAAAGAATGAACCAGCCATCATTCTGAGCCCGGAAAAGGCCACCATAATATATCAACAACCCTCCAATAATTGCCTCCAAAGGCTTTACCCCCTAAGCTCTTCCAGGACAGAACATAGCTCATGAGAATTTTACTTTATTAAAATTCTCGAGACATAAAAGAGCAGATATGAAATCCCTTCAATCCACTCAAGTAGGCATCCACAATTACGTCCCTGAGTTACGACATTTATTATCAAGGAACTCTTTTATTATAGCTCAAAGCTCATATTAAAGTTCAACAATTGCAGCCAGCATGAAGAAACCATGCTCAAAAAGCAATGAACAAAGAGGCTCAGAGAGAAACATAATCTGCAATTAGCAAACTGATCTTCACAAAGGGCCCAAGAAATGATTTCCTCTCACAAAACAATTTCGGCAGAAGATGATACCCAACTGATCAATAAAACAATCGGAGGAGATGACACCCAAGCCTAAAGCAAAAACAAACCTAATAACAACAGCAAGGACAAAATCAAAGCTAATGCCTTCTGATCCTAGAGACATACATATCCAAAGCATGCCGAGAGAAGACAACACCTAAAGGAAATGGCAATTGGAAAGTTGAATTCAATAAGCAGTGAGACAAAAACTTCAACTAACAAGTTTCTTTGAAAGATTGTAACATATGGCTTGGTTGGTTACTTTTCTGTTTACTATAAAAACATTGTCAATATTTCTGAGTATAAACCTTATTAATTTTTCAGTTACGACTTACAGTACTTGAAATGATAAACTTCTAACGTGAAGTTATAATGACAACCAGGATCTACACCAGTTTGTGATGGTCCCTATCCGATGTTCTAGAAAATAAAAGACTTAGAACTTGCTCAATATTTATCATAAAGAATTGGCATTCAATTAAACTTTTGACTTGAGCCTTATCAACTGCATGAATGGGCAGTAAACACGACTATCATTCTTGTCACAGACTCAGACCCAGACACACACACGCATGTGCATTCGCGCATGCACGACCTAAGTTGTTGTATCCCATAACACTATAACCTGCTCTGGGTCCCTCATGGGGCCAGTCAGGCAAGGCCTGAATTTAGGGCCTACAATACCAGGGAGCCAGGCTTTGCCCAGCTGTGGGCCCAATGGGCCCTTGACATGGCTTAATGGGCCAAGCCTGGCCCATTAGTTTTTAATAATTTTTAAAAATAAAGCTCAAACAGGTAATCAACTTTTTTTTTTACATAAATAAAAGCTAATAAACTTTATCAACCATGTTTTGGATGGATTACTAAATTCTAGCCCATTAATTTTAGATATGCATTTTTCTAATGTGTACTTTTCTGGGGGAGAGATTCTAATGTGTACTTTAAATATATGCACTTTTTTACATGTTTATTCGGTTAATCAATTTTTTTAATAATCAAAAATATGTCTCAAGTGGCTTGCTACAATTTCCATAGGCTACACTATACATTTTCAATGCCATAATTTATTTTTGAAAGTCATTGATGTCGAACTCAGATTATGGGATTCAAGGTCCAATTGTCGTAACTGGTTAGGAATCTTGATGTGGTAAAGATAGAATGGCCTACTCCCAGAATTTTGACCATAAAATGTCCTAGTAGTGTATTGGTCCTACTTTCAAGGAGGGGCACAAAAGGTAATTCTACACACTATGGATATCAATTTCGACTTTTAAATAGGCATCCTCCTCCCTTGATTCCCTCCTATTTTCTAGGGAGCAAGTCAAAAATAGGACCAATACACTATAAGGGCATTTATTAGCCATAATTGAAGGAGCAGGATAGTCCAAATTCACAGTAGAATGGTGCATTTGAGAAAAAACCATATAAAAGAGATTCTCTAATATTTTACATCCTCAGTAAGCATGATCTTTATGAATTACTGGATGCTGAATAAAGAGAGAATCTCTCTAATAGTGAGTAATCCAATGGAGTCACTTCAAAAGATAAATCCATCCTATTGGACCCACATTTTCTATTAACTTATTAAGAATATTACATATTTTATTTTTTGCATAGTATTCTCTTATTTAGAACAAGGGAGGAAGTTATAAAATAAAAAATTGACCCAGAAAAGTATAACAAGCTGCTCTTCTTTGATTTCATACAATCTCATACTTCTTCGCTTTTCTTGTATTGGAAACATTTAGAATTATCACCATTGGTGTTTAAAAGAATGAAATGGAGTAGGACCCAAGCTGAGTGACTTGGCCAAGTCCCAAACCGGCTCGGTGAATCCTGCCTTTAAAAAAAAATAAAAAAATTGAAGAATATTCGCTGGATTTTTTAATAATGGGGTCAAACTCAAATCAGACTTGGCTAGTCTCAGATCAGACTTGGAACAACTCAGATCATCTGAGACTGTTTCATACACAATAGGGAAGGTGACAATTCCAAGTGACTTCAGGTGACTCCAAGCCAAACTCACTAAATTTTCAATAACTGGAACCATCATGGGACATTTAACCCATACAATATGAACTGCATTATATGTATTAATTCATCCCTTCCAACCTCAGCTACATAATTTACATATCGAAAATAAAACTCATAGAGAACAATTTAATAATTCTCCATTGTTCATCTAAAATTTTGCATCAATTATTGATAAATGATGCAACCATAAGAAATTATAAACTTATGATCTTATAAAGTATGAGACCACAAATTATAGTAAAGTCTACTCCACATGCACGCATGCACACACATGATTTGATCTTTAAAAAATTGAAAGCCAGATTCGTTCCTGGAGTGGGAATTGATTCCAAGCATATTTTAGGCTCCAAACCATTACTCTTTTAAGATTGATCTTAGGGTTGATCTTAGGGACAAATGAAGAGTATCTAAGAGTTTTCGGGTCAAACAAATCCCCATAACTAGGTCTTAGCCCTAGAGTGAGTGGTTACACTATTGGCCCTTGGATTAATAAAATCTTTGCACCCCCCACAACCCCCACCCCAAAAATAAATAAATAAATACAACACAAGCACAGGAAGATATAAAAACATATATCATCCGCTTCAGGCTAACTGCTCTAGTGTCCACCCTATAACATTCTTTTGGGCCCTAGAGATTTGCTTCTGCCGGAATTTTGCAAACACACACTATGAAATCCGCAAAACCGTGAAAAGTTAAGGAAAAATATAGAAGGAAAAAGTTTATATAGAGCTGAGGCTCTAAACAATCAAATTTGAGCCTACCTCAAAAATTTCACTAGAGGAGGTTGTTTTGATGCCCAAATATCTTCAAATGGATCATCTTGACATCAAGATGCATGGACATCAGAAAAAAATGGATTTCAAGTTTTAGAAATAGTGTATTTTGTAATGCATTTTTGGACCGTCAATTTTCAAGATTTTCAACTTTTCATAGATCTGTCAATCTACACTACTTTTTTGAAGCGTTAAACTTTATAAACAAATATGAAAATATATTTTAAAGGTTTCTCAAAGATTTCCAGTATTGAAACCACATTTCTTGAAACTATTTGAAGGTAGGCTCTAATTTGATTGTTTAGAGCCTAGGCTCTATACAAACCGCACCCAATATAGAACTACAAAAATGCATTCTTTGAGGAGAGAGATAATCAAATGACTACAGACCTTCCATTTCAGGTGTCCCAAACAAGTGCTAAATCGAGGCCTTAAAAGGATTCCTTTGACCCCAAATTTCATAGATTGCTTAATCAGCACCAGATGAACAACCAAGGAGTCAAAAAAGAGTTAAGACCCGGATCTGACCGCCCAAAAAGAGGATGACATGCATTCACTGAATCGGGCAGATAGTTTTAGGCACACTACTAGAAAGCATAAGGGGTAAAAAAAAATTGGGGCTTGGGTGTAAGGATTAGCTAAATTTGGAGTCCAAAGGACCCTCCTAGCTATGGTTTTGCGCCACGGTGGACACTGTAGCAATCAGCCATCAAGCGGACCACACTTTTTCAATATAATATATAATATATATGTATATGTATATATGTCCATAGGTCAAATTGGATATGTAATTATTGGAAGAATTGTTGGAGACTCAAATGATCGATATGCAAGCATGATAACTTATATGTTGTTATATATCTCCATGAATCTAGGAACTTTTGCGCGCATTGTATCATTTGGTCCACGTACCGGAACTAATAACCTTCGGGATTATGCAGGATTATACACGAAGTATCCTTTTTTGGCTCTCTCTTAAGCCCTATGTCTCCTATCCCTAGAAGGTATTCCTCCATTAGCAGGTTTTTTCGGAAAACTCCATCTATTCTGGTGTGGATGGCAGGCAGGCCTATATTTCATGGTTTCGATAGGACTCCTTACTGAGCCCAGCTTTTAATACTGACATGGACTGAGTCAATTTGGGCCTAGTTCCGAATGCCCAAGAACCCGGGTCATGGGCCAGGCTAGGTTGATCATTGCCGTGCCTAGGCCCAACCCTCTCACAGCACTTTGCAAAAAGCCTCATAGGATTCAAATTGTAGCATATTCCTTTGTAGTGATATGTTGACATAATGATGTGACACATAAGAATGCTAAGATAAACGATAAAACAAAGAAGAGTAATTATTCTTGCATGTTCTATTTTTTTGTTCTTGTGTGCATACTACTACTGACATGATTATAATTTGTTCCATTTAGTAATAATTTTTCGTACTTTTGGGATATATTTCTAGCAACATCCCATTTTAAACATGATTATAGCAGAAATGTGAAAGGAACACATTTAACCCACAGTAACTATAGGAGATAGAATTTCCACGGGTAATTATGCATAGGGAGAGCCACAGGAGTGAATACCACAAGGCAAATGATTTCCTACACCAAGTTATTTGAACTCTTAAATAGGCTGTATGCTTTGACTCCAAATCGCCAGACCTGGCATTCACACAACAGACCACTGTTTTGAATATCACAACATCCTGGCCACCTAGTTGCACACATTGGCGCGATTGGTTACGGTGTTGATAATTGCAAAACTGCACACCAGATTCAAATCCCATGCTGACCTACCCAAAAAACATGCACTACAGCTAATAGGATTTCATAGATGGGTAGAGTCAAATAGAAACAATTCAAGAAACTGGAGCAAGAAATGTTTCACCAAAAGATACTTTATGATACCAAGAAAAGCACATGGAAAACACATGGAACATTTTGTTTCTTTCTAAATTGACCACAACTACAAATACGGAGTAATAGATATGGATGTTAACAAAGGGAAATACTTGAAACCCTACGAGTCCAGCCTGATCTCAATGTCCCATAACAGAGTAAATGAACTAGAATTAAAAAAATATTGATAACCCTTCTAGGGGCCACCTAAAAACGTCCTTAACCCACGCATGACGTGATTCACTCAGGACAGTTAACAAGCCTAACATGAACCAACACTTTAAAAACATGCACATTCAGTAAGAGGATAGCAGTCTGAACACAACTACACAAGCAACAAACTGTCTAAGAGCTTAACAGAATCCATCACAGAAGATACTGGATACCAGCAGCAAAGTTAAAGCGAAACCCGTCACAGACAATATAAAGGGTATGATCACAAATGACAAATGGAGTAATAACACCGCACCAGATGACTTTGACAGGTAGTAGAAATTCTCAGTTTGGAACTAAGCATTTAAGGAGTAGAAAACAAGATTCAAAGTAGCAAAATGAAACCACCCCACCCACAAAAAAAAAAACCACCAAAAATGGGGGGCGAGGAAGAAGAAGCAAAAGTCATGGTAAATTCCCCACTTTTACATCCCACTTCCAGATGCCCAAAGACGCTCAACCAAGAGGTAACAAGAACATTTAATTTGAAGTTGCAAATGTAAGCTGATTAGAAGGTGACTCTAGCACTAGAAGCACCTAAAATCCCTTTCAAGTTTCATAAAAATGGCTGATTGAGGTGAAGTTCTAAGGAAATAAATAAGGCATGTAGAAAGTGTCTCCTATCAGTAACCACAGAATAAATCATGAGGACAATAGGAAGAGTAGAAAAGAAAAATCAACTACAAACAGAAGGCCCCATGCAACACTCAATTTGGCCGCAAGGTTGATGTCCCCATGCCACCACCAGCCATCTTTGACTCCAACTCCAGCCAATTTAACAGAAACTCGGTTTGCCTCCTTGTGTCAGTAAAGACATTACTGACCAACTTTGTTCACTGCTTAAAGCACACACCATAACTATCACGAGAAGGTCGCAGAAAGAAGAGACTCACCAATAAACTTTCTCCACCGGAAGACTGACAAAACACATCACTAAGACGAGGACAAGCATCAAGACCACTAGAAGATCATAAAACATACCCAAATACAAATGTACAAGTACAAACTAAAATATGTCAGAAAAATTACTTGCTGGAAAGGAAATTTTCGAGAGGAATATTGAACAATCTAATGATCATCACATTACATGCTAACATTGAAATCACTTTCTTATCCAAAAGATATACTAGTTAGACCAAGACTTCGCCAATATAATAAAGCAATGAAACATGACAAACAAAATCCCAATATTGAAGTTCATAGTTTGCACAAAGCCTTGCCACTCGAAACAAAGTATCACAAAGGAATGACAAATTGATATGAAAATATCTGATCTATGCGCTAAAGAACTCACGATGCTCATAAAACCAAATTTAACTTCTTCAAAGAGCCACACCAATATCAAAAATTCTCCCCCAGAATGCATAGATGTGAACCTAGCCAAAAAAGAGAAGAAATAAGTGCACCAATCAGGAGTATGAAAAGCAGCCAAACAAGCAAACTGCCTCCATTCAGCGGGCGTGAAGTAGTCAGTACCACAAGTTTAACGCCTGCTTCCTCGACTCTCAAAACTAGCCCTTCTCCCCTTCGTTGGCTCTTCTTGTGGCACATGGTCCTCCGATGACCTAAAAATATGCAACATTTCATAATTGAGCTGATCAAAAAATATCTCATTTGGAAAAAAAAATGAAACACCAAATAAAGATAAATAATTAAACATATACTAAATTAGTCAAGAAAACTAACATAGGACAATATACATAAAAAGCACTTGCCCATACAATTTCTGCTTCTTCGCACTATCCTGCTTGATACTTAAAACCATATCCATGGCCATCTTTTGATGCTCTCGAGTTTGTGAATGCAAATCCAAACCCTCTACTGTCTCACAGTCAACCTTGCAGATACGACACCATCCTGTGCTGCCGGGCTTCCTTTTCCTTGAGTACTCCAAAGCATCCACATCACTTGGAGGAAATGAACCCTGAGATTAACCAAAGGTCCAAAACCAACAGGTTACACAAGAGAGAACATTTTTTACAAAAAGAAATTGTCATTGATAGAGCAAAAAACCAAATTAAACTTTAAATCAACACCCACCGGGTTATAGAATCCACCATCTTTGGGGTAACCTTGCATCCCAAACCCTGGTTCACGTAAATGACCACCAGGACCCATGGCCTCTCCAATCCGTAAGTGAGGAGGCAAGTTACCTGAACAACAGAATCAGCGAATTATTGGTCACTACAGTAAGAAACCAGGACCAAAAGGCACAGCCATACCTGAACCAGCCAACTCCCTGCCCCGCAAGTGGCTAGGCAACTCACCACTTCTAAAATGGCTCGGACCAAATGGATCACCACCCCGCAAATGGCCAGGAAAGTCACCAAAACCAGCAGACTCAGCAATCCGTGATGGAATGGGTAATCGGCTCTCAAAAGGACCAGAGGGGATTTTGCCACCATGTATTGGATCTAAAAAAGCTCTAGCTCTTTGTTCACCAAAACCAAGCGGCTCCCTACCACCCAAACCATCTAATGGATGAGGAATGCCAGCATAATCAGGCCGAACACCAGAGACTCTTACTCCAGCATAATCTCTAACAGGGCTTCTTGGCGGACCCAAACCGTCACGATGAGATCGACTCACCTCTGGAAAAGGCCCACCGTAATCGCTACGAGCCCCAGTTGTGTCCAGTTTTCGGCCAATGAGATCACCATGAAAACCACCAGGCTTTGACCTATCCCCAAGGTCGAGTGATGAACCTCCAGCACCACGGTATGGAGGCACAGACATACCTTCAGGATATCGTGGGGCATCAAGATTCAATCCAGGCCTTTCAAGTGACCTTGGTGAATGGCCACTTGGATTCCGAGATGAGAAGTAACCATCATATCTGGAAGCAGGTTCTCCATCTAAATGGCCTGATCTAGGAAATTTCTTGAGATCTTCTTCAAATTCTCGCCGGTCAATAGCACGCCTACTTGGGTCCAATGCATAAGGCCTGAAATGATCATCTGGCAAAGGCTTCTTTAAACCATCTTCAGGCAAATGCTTGAATCGATCCTCCGGCAAAGGCCCAAACCTTTCCTCTGGTAAACCATGGGGAAATGCAGACTCTGGCACATTACTTCCCTTACCGGCTGCCCCATTAACCAGGCCATAAGGAGCACGATCAGAAGGTAAGGATTGGTGAACATCTGGTTGCCTGCCATCAAAATATCCAGGCCTATTCTTCAAAAATGTGTCAACATGATCCATAGGTGGCCGACCCATCTGATTATCAATACCATGTACAGGTGCCCTAGGCATCATGCTCCCTGGACCATCAAATGGCCCAGAAGGTGGTCCAGGCAAACGTTCTCCTGGAGCATGCTTTGAAGGAGGATACATAGGGACTGAACTATGGCCTTGAGGAGGCAATGATGGTGGTGGCATTCCCAATTGGTTTGGCCCCCTTCCAATATCTCCTGGTCCACCTGTTTGAACTCCAGGGTGCAAAGGACCATGATGGAGTGGAGGACCAGGCGGTTTCTCTATCATATCAGGCACCTGAGGCCTCAAGTGAGGAGCCTGCTGCCCTTGAATTGGAGCTGGGTAATGAGGATCAGGAAACCTCCTTTCCTGAATTGGCCCTTGCATATGAGGTGGCGCTAACATATGATCTTGAAGAGGAGGCGGCCTTTGAGGTGCACGCTCAGGACCATGAGGAGGAGGGCCACAAGGCAGGGGTTGTTGTGGATATCTCTCTTGCTCGAGAATAGGGAAAGAGTGAGCACCAGGTTGAACATAGCCCCTTGGCTGCAACTGACCAGGTTCTTGCCTAGCTGGCTGAGGATAGCTCTGGTATTCATCTACTCTTGGGCCTTGACGCGGAGGAAACTGGGTCAAGTTCCTGTCTTGAAAATTGGATTGAGTTTGCTTCCTATCAAAACCAGGAGGCACTCCTTGTCCAGAAGGAGCAGGAAATTGTTGAAGAGGAGCCTGCAAGTTAATTCTTTCATTACCTGGTGGAATCTGACCCTGGTTAAAAGCATTTTGCATGGGCTTATCAAGTCCTGGGAAATTTTGCACAGTTTCCTCCCACTGTCGAGGTCCCTGTGTATTTTGAGAATCTTGTTGCATCTTGCCATCTGGCCCTTGAAGCCCTTCTTGGGTGTCCTTCACTTCATGCTCAGCAACATTGCCTAACTTTTCAGTGAATTGGGCATCGTTGTGATCAACCTGACCCTCCAAAGAATTATCAGAAACTTCTTCCTTCACAATTTTTCGCCCTTCTTCAGATTTTTTATCTGATCTTTCAGAGTCAGAACCCACATCATGGAACTTGGGTGAAGAATGAGGTGCCTCAGAAACAGCAGGATCAAGCACGCTCTCCTCTTCCTTCAAGCCACCCAGCTTCTCTTCCTTTACTTTGTACTTCAAATCACCCAATGACTTCTGTTCATCACCTTCAACAAATGCATTCTCTGATTCAATCGGCTCCCTTCCTCCATCAGAAGCTTTGGCATGGGATGGAGAATGAATAATCTTCTCCGGTACATCTCTTCGCTCCATCGATTCCAATTCTGATCTAGCAGTTGCAGCAGAGGAAACCTGATTTGAGTTTGCCCCAGATTGAGGCACAGATGAAGGAAACAAAGAGCCTTGGCCACTAGTCTCATGTGGAGTTTGTGACGGTGGCCGTTGCCCCGGTCTCACCATGTAATTCTGATTTGGTGAAGCCAATGCCTGACCAGCCATAGCACCAGGAGATTGAGGAAAGGATTGTTGGGGCACCCCATGACCCTGAGTTGCAGGCCTTGCACCATGATATGAGAACTAGCACCAGGGGCCAAGCCCAGTGATGGCTGAGCATGATGGGGATATTGCTGAGGTGGTACTCCAGGGTGTTGGTGCATAGTGGGTGGCACCCCTTGCGGTCGCATAGGCTGCTGGTTTTGCATTGGGGGTGGATGCTGATTATGGGGCAAATTTTGTGGTTGTGTAGGGTATGGCTGAGGAGGGTGCATAGGTCCAGGAGGCCCCTGTTGTTGAAACTGTGGGTGTGGGAGCGGGTGTGGGTGTGGGTGTGGGTGTGGGAGTGGGTGTGGGTGTGGCTGATGTTGAGGTATGGGTTGTTGCTGAGGAGGGGGGTGAATGGCTCGATGCGGGGCAACTTGGGTGGGCTGATGGTGCATAGGAGCACCTTGTGGCAGATGCATAGGAGGGCCTTGAGGGTGAGGGGGTGGCCCTTGTGCTGGGTGCATCATGGCCTGATGGTGCATAGAAGGCTGCTGAAGTGGGGGGAACTGGCCCTGCATATGGACTGGGGGGCCAGCAGGCCGCTGGGGTTGTGCATGCATGGGTTGTGCTTGCATTTGCTGAGGTGGCATGGCTTGTTGAGTTGGTGGCACATATGACTGGTGACCAGTAACTACCTGCCCTGGCTGAGGGTGGGGAAGGTGCATTTGGGGCCGAGGCTGGGCTTGAGGGTGTGCGTGAGGTTGTGGATATTGCATATGAGGATGAGAATGAGGATGAGGTTGAGGTTGAGGTTGAGGTTGAGGTTGTGCATGAAGATGTGGTTGTGCGTGGGGTGGGGGTTGCGCATGAACAGGTGGCTGCATATGAGGTTGGGGATGGAGTTGAGGTTGTGGTTGAGGGTGAGGCTGCATATGGGGTTGCGCATGGGGGTGAGGCTGGGCTTGTGGATGGGTATGAGGTTGAGCGATGGCATTTGGGTGAGGCTGTTGTTGAGCTGGTAATTGTTGGGGCTGGGCTTGTGGTTGCATTGGAATAGGTTGTTGAACTGGACCATGCATTTGGGTTTGAGGCTGAGGGTGAGGTTGAACATAGGCCTGAGCTTGTGCTGGATATTGGGGTTGGACATGAGGTTGTGGTCCTTGTGGTTGGGGTTGTAAGGCCTGTGGCTGAGCTTGTGGACCTTGTGGTTGAGGTTGTGTGCCTTGTGGGTGTGGCTGCAACTGGTGTTGTTGGAATTGTTGAAGAGCATGCTGTTGATATTGTTCATATTGTTGGCATTGTTGCTGATACTGATCATATTGAGGGTATTGTTGATAGTATTGCTGGTATTGTTGCTGATACCATTGTTCAGAGGTTGGTGCCTGAGCTCCAGCTTGTGGTACTTGAACAGTTGGGGTTCCTTGACTTGGATCCTGAGCTGAAGGATGAGAAGCCACAGGCTGGTTAGCTGGTGTCACTGCTGCTGCTACAGCAACAGCAGCTTGAGGAGGATTTTGCTGATTTGTAGGTGGTGGATTAGCTTGGGTCGGATCAGGTTGTTGTGTTGTTGGAGTGGTTGAAGCCTGGCCAGCCTCCGGCTGCTGAGCTAGGGGCTGTGTCCCCTGTGTTTAACAAACATACACACATTTCACAAACCATGCATGATTCCGAGAAGAAAGGCATAATGAACAGTTTTTTTACGATCTGTGCATAATAAACAGCATGATCAGATTATCTTACATCTGGGCTGCTTCCAAACTATAGTGTAGCGCTGTTAAAAAACTGAAGCATGAAAAATTCTCCATGTTTTTGGAAAAAAAATTGAAAACATGCTGAGTTTCTAGGGCCTATTTGCAAAATGCATATGGAACCAATAGTTCTTATGTGTAAATGAGTGGCACACTTATCTACAGTGCATACAAAAGGCTGTAAACCCCGAATGGAACCAATGAGGCAGCACTAACAGCAACTTAAAAATGCTATCCAATTGGCCCTTATGGTTTAGGGTAATAAGGAGTGAACCTAATGTTTTTCTTTTTTCTGAAACTCGAAGGGAACCTACTATTTTAGGTTCCTTGATTTTCCAAAACGAAATAAATGACAACAATTGATGTAGTGTTCAATGCACCCATGTAAGTTACTTGAAAAATAAGTATACTACTAAAGGTTACTTGAAAAATAAGTATACTACTAAAGAAAAGTCCACCAGGGCAAGTAGTGCAAAATTACCAAAAAGACAAAAGTTTGAATCTAGTACTAAATATGTCCACATTTATTTTATGGCTTCAACATGTTTATGTAGCGTAAAGACAAATTTCATTCTACAAATGATATCTTAAAATTAAAATTAAAATCATCATCATCATCATCTTCATTAGAGCCTTATCCCAACTATTTGAGGTCAAACACACGAATCTTGTTCTGCCATTCTGCTCTATCAAGGTCATACTCTAAGTAAGACCATAAGTTCCCATATTTTAAAATTTAATTTAAAATAATTTTCAAATACAAGTAGCAAAACTAACATCCAAAAAAAAAAGGTCCATGAGATACATTGTGTTAGTCTTTGGTTTCGTCAACCCTCCTAGGCAAAAAGATCTATGGTTCCCAAGCACATATGCATGTGCGCACGTTCGCCCACACACACAACAGCACAAAACACAATATGTGGGTGTGTATATGTATATATATTATATCAATACTTCAACCCAGAAAATACTTATGGTTCACATACATACACACAAGCGCAGACATCTGTAAATGTTTTTTTTTTTTTACTTCTTAAAGGCGTGGTGCTTCTCTTCCCATGCCCAACCAAAACAAGCTCTGAAGTACGTTTGAAAACATTGATTATGAACAAGAAAACTGTAATAAAATCTACTTGAGGATAAAGGAAAACCATAGTTGCTAAGATCTCCCATCAAAGGTGGCAATTCCACTCCAAACTCTCAATTAGGCACTCCAGGAAAGGGATCTTCAACGGATCTTAATTTTAAATTTTGGGATGTTGTTTCCCACTAAGAGGGATCTCAATCCCCACTATTAGGGATCTCAATCCACCTTAAAGACGAAGATAACAACCAAATCAATGATTTCCTTTATTTATAGCAAAATGGCAACTAAAATATACTTTTAATATAGCTACATTGCTTGCTGGCGATAAATAAAGAGAACCCTAGTTTGAAGAGCATATATAACTCTAAACTGTATTCTTTAAGTTTGGGAGCAAGATCTCCAAAAGGCTCGGATCAAGATCCCTAACATTTGGGAATCGCGATCCTCAAAATATGCATCGTATAGACGGCACCCCCAACCATTGGTATCTTCTAGCCTGTCACAATGGCCCGCTCCCAATCCCAGTCCAGCTCTGGGTCCTGACCCAGATCCCAACGACTATGGGGACAACCATAGATCATTGGATGACCATCTTCCATTGAATTGATGAAAATAGACCTACCAATGGGGTCGTCCCAATCTTTCTCCACAGCCTTTTGTCATTGAACAACTAGGACAACACGTTTCCAATAGCCCATTGGATTATCATGTACTTTCCAAATTGAACAGCTGCTCATAGAAGAGAATTTAGCAGCTGCAAAGTTTGGGCAAAGAACAGGCACACAGAAAGAGTAGGTGATATCGATTTATAAAATGTCGTATTGAAGACAGTATTCGGCAGGGTTTGTAAAGAGCATCTCAGAAAGCGGGACGTGGTTAGATGTGTGTGGGATGGATTTGAAAACATGGGTTCGCTCTCAACATCATAAAATCACTAATGTAATGACTCACATCTACAATTTATTGTTTTGCAACTTTTTCTTGCTTTGTTTTTCTTTAACCATATGAATTCAAATACCGAAAATAGGAGAAGAAAACCAAGTACTTACAGGGCAATTCTGTGCATGTTCCTGAACTTGCCGATGTACGATTTGTGCTCCACATCTATTGCATACAACAGGGGAATTGCCATAAGGACAACCACTGCAATGGGCAGTACTTTCCGATAATGGGCCTTGCCACGTGCACCCACTCCTGTGATATAGACACTGGACCACTATACGACCAATCGTCTCAGCAAGAGCTTTATTTGTCTCTGACAATGGCTGAAATTGTCCAAAGAACACACCAATTAATAACTTATTACTGAGACTAAAAAAAATACAAAATGAACAAGAAAATTGGTAATGTCAAAAAATTCCAACAGTGCAATGAAAATCAATATGAAAATTAATGTGAGGAAGACTTTAAAGGGTTATGAGCAAGATAATAGACCTTTGTATCTGCCTCGGTCACCAAGTAACCATCGTAGGGGCATGCACGAGTGGCGATCAGAACCCAGTCCAGACATGGTTTGCAATAAAGATGTGTACATTGCGTTTGTAAGGCTTCATTGGGGTAAACAAGTTGCCGACAAACTGGGCAAAAGTACTCCCCAGGAAGAGTTTGGAGATTCAGTATACTCTCGTTATCAAAACCCATGGAAACCCTGTGTATTACGTGGGATGCTTATCATTCGTTACTCAAATGGTCTTAAAACAGTCTGCAAATAATAGAGAAAGAATAACAGCAATTAAGACTATGCATTGAGATTGACTCCAAATCTGACTCCATTGAGGCAATATCTGTCATACAACCAAAAGAGTATAAATACTTAGAAAGAATGATTTCTTTTATAGCTATCAGTGGAAAGTTTGATAAATATCATACACGGAGGAATTCGGTGTCAGCCACTGCAAACAGAACAACTGGCGGCCGAAGTCATTTTCTGACATAAGGGATATCTTCCAATAAAATAAAGAAAGAGGAATTATTTCTTGTTGAGATGTATCGTGTCCCCTCTAATGGGAAAGATATTACATGTTTATGGGGAGGAACCGAATAGCACAGCAAAGGGGACAAAAAGGAAAATGTGCACGCAGTAACCACGCCAAATATGGAGGCTAAATTTACAGCAAATGGCTATCGTATTTTCCCTGGATAGTCTGGCTTAAAAACATTTCAAATTGCCTGAGGCTTGGGAACATAACTTCATAAGTGTTCCATAAATGCTCGCACAGCACCCACATTTTGGATCATAAAAATTTGCCTAATGATGAGAAATTTTGTGCATTTAATATGAGAAATACCGCCGCTTCGATCAGAAGAAAGTACTGTGTATAATAATCAAAACACTTCATTTGGGATCAAAGAGCTAAAACTAGTAAACAGTCTCTAAGAAGCCTTACAAACAGATTTAAGATCACTTTCTCATGAAGAAGTTGACCAGGCTTAGATCCATGCTCAACGTTAAGGAGGAGCATTCAAAGGCTATAGCACCTTGTTAGAATGCCAATGCACAAGACAAGAAGGACTAAGTATGTTTTCGTTTTCTTTTTTCTTTTCTTTTTTTTTCAGAAATAAAGGTCTAACTTTGTCACAGACTAACAAATATTTTTTTTTAATATGTCGAAAATGTAATTTAAATATAAATCCCCAAATGGCACACAATGGGTTATGGATCCATTAATCTCGTGAACCACTCTTCTTACTACGAATTTGTTACATTTTCCCTGAGACTATTGGAAACCTCTTCGACAAAAGGTACAGTTAAAATTAAACATTTTCTTTATTCTAAGACTAAAGAGCCACACCTCCACACTAGGGGAAGCTAGTAAAACATATACAAATTAACCAGATTTATGGAGAAAACCAAACATCCATTTATCAAGTGCATTTCCTACGATTTATAAATATGTTAATCAGAAAAAATAAAAACATACAAAATTAAGAATCCATGTTCAGGCCGGTTGAACCCGGTTGGTGACATACAAAATCGTCACATGCACACCAATTTACGAAAAACAACCCAAGTATGAAAGCGATTCTAAGCATTTTCCATCAATTCATCAGAGATTACAGCACAAAAACACTAAAATGCTCAACTGCGAACATAAATACTGCATATTTTCCCAAAGCCTCTCATTTCTAGGATCTAGGAGTCGTCTCAGAAGCTAAGGTTCAATTAAAAAAGCCCTAGTTTCTCCAAAAAATTAAAAAATGCACAGAAGTTAGGGATTAAAATTAGGGTTAAGGGGCTTACCTCAAGTTGCAAGCGAGAAGGTGAAACTGAAATTAGAGAGGGAGCGAAAAGATTTCAGAGAAAGTTAGAGAGTGAAGACGAGGTGAAACGAACTCTTGGCTTCCTATAGATGGTCGTCAAGAAATAGTGTGAGAACTAAAAATAGAAAAAAAAAATAGAAAACCCTAATGCCCCACGTGAGATGCGCTTTTACGGCCGTTCGATCAACTGTGGCGTGTTCTGGCCCTCAGATGAGGGATATTTCTGGCTGGGCATTTGCTCGCCTTTGGTAAGTAACACTGAAAAGGGCTAAGTTTAGTTTTTTTTTTAAAAAAAAATATAATTATAAAGGGTGCTGTTTGTATTGAGCCGATCTTCAAATAGTATCGATAAATGTGGTTTTAATACTGAAAATCCGATAATTTTAAACTATATTTTTATTTTTAATTATAAAATTTAAAGCTTCAAAAATAATGTAGATCAAATAGATTTATGATAACTTGAAAATCGACGGTCCAAAAATATGTTAAAAGATGTACTATTTTAAAAACTTGAAGTACGTTTTTTGCTCATGTCCATGCATCATCAATTTGAGAATATTTAAGCATCAAAACAACTTCTTCTACTAAAATTTTTAAGGTGGGCCCTAATTTGATTGCTTAGAGCCTCGCCTCTATATAAACTCTTTCCAATTATAAAATATACATCTTTCTTTTTTAAATTCCAAACCATATTCAACTTTTAAAAAAGGAACAAATTTATATAAACAAGCAACCTTATACTGTAGAACTATGGATGCACCTCAAAAATCCATCGGAAAAGGTAGTTTTAACGTTTTTGAATGATCATCTCGACATCGAGATGTATGACCATTAAAAAAAAAAGATTATAAGTCTCATAAATAGTGCATTTTACAACATTTATCTACACCATCTATTTCATATGTTTATAGATCTATTTGATTTTAACCATTTTTAAAATTTAAAACTCTATAATTATATATAAAAATCGATTTTGAGATAATCCTAATAACATTTTACATTAACATCGTATACCATGATAAAATTTGGAGGTGCACCTTACCTCTAGGATGCATCCGTAAGCCAACTGCACCTTTTAAAAAGTTTACAACCATATCCATTTTGGAACAATTTTCTTCTTTACCCAAAATACCCTCTTATGCTATGAAGCCCACAGCCCTATTAGAGTTGTGATACACCCTTGGTGTATCATGGCTTTGTTAGGGCCGTGATAACATAAGAGGCACCACAAGGAAGTGTTTGGGAATCACGGCTCTGTAATGGTTCCTCATGGCTCTTGGGTTGTCATGTTCCTTGGTGGTTTACACATGATGCTCCAAGTGAGTAATTGTCGCAGTGTTAGTCATGATGTTCCTTGACGACCACGGTTCTATTAAGACAGTGATGGTCTATGAATAAACACTTATACACCCATGGTCCAATTAGAACCGGCACGGATAGTTGGGGGTCCTTGGATAATCGTACACTTGGTAGGTCCATCCCGCAGGCATATTGCAGCAAAAAAAAAAACTATGAAAAAATGAGTATAGATATCGATTTTAAAAAAAATTGGTATTTATTTAACATAATAAAATTTTGGGGATATTTTCAATCTATGTGGTGCACCGGTGATGTATCATACACTAGTCATGTATATAGGTGATACACCATGGGAGGGTGGGCCACGTATCATAGTGTGGATCAATCTGACATAAGTATAGGACTAGACATGCCCCATGAACCCGATGGGTCAAGCTCATGTCAAGCGGACCTTGATCCGACCTAGTTCAAATATGGATTATGGTTGGCAATGAGTCAGGTAGCCTGGCCCAGCCCGTTTGGCCTAGCCCTAAAAAACTGAGGCATGGGCCATAAATGTGACTTCACAACCATGCCATGGTTTCTTTACCGTAGCTCAATGGTCATGGTGGGCCAAGGCCACGACAGGGGCGCCCCCTAGCCTGGATAGGGCTAGCCCCAAGAACTCGTCAGTCCATTCGAGGCCGGGCCAACCCAATAGGGACCATGGGTAGCCTATGCCTGGTCCAGAACTGGGTCTAGCCCTAAGCTTCCTAGGTCAAGGGACTGCCAAACCTGATATATAGCATGGAATATATAAATTAAGTATTGTGATATAAATCATAAATTTCTATCACAATTGCATTAATATAATTAGTAAAAAAAAAAAATTGACCCACTAGAGTTTGGTCCAACTACACTTGACTATGATCTGCTCAAGTAGGATCAGATCAATGTCTAAACTAGTAGGTTCAAGCCCGATATTTTGCCAACCTGACTCATTTACAACCCTGGTCCACAAATAGGTCCCAAGACATGGAAATTAGTTGCAATTCGATGGACAGAGATAAATTCGTCCATACGCTAGTGGTGCGTGGTATATAGTTGACCCATCATGGATTATCTGTAGTCTTTCAAACATATGGAGATTAAGTTCGATGTCCCTCAAAAAGTAATTAGTGAAAAATGGTCACATTACAAAACTTGGTAAAAAATAAAATTAACCAAATTTTAGAAAAATATAAATTTTTTTTTAAAAAATACTAGTAAAGTAGTTCACTTTACAACACATTATCTAGATCGTCAATTTTTTAGATTTTTATATATTGTAACCATTTTTGGAGTTTACAAATTTATATTTAGATATGAACACTGATTTTGAGATAATGCTAATAAATTTTTACACCAAAATTATATGTTATGATAAAAATTGGAGGCTTGCCTTAATTGAATTGTTTGCCGTTGCAACCTTATAGAAACCACACCCTTGTAGTATTAAGCCATATATTCGGTGGAACATGTTATGCTAAACTTTATGGCACGTCTTGATGAGTGAGACTTTTGAAATAGGTAGTCTTTTGCGAGATATTATAGGGTAAGAGTGGGATAATCTTTAGGGGTGGAAACGGGTAAGATCTTGATTGGATTCGGTTGGATTCAGACCCCAAAAAATGATTTGGGACTCAAACTCGAAAATATAGTGTGAGGCCTGGACCCGACCAAAAAAATTAAAATATCAATGTATTTATATATTGGGACCCAAAAAATATTACTCAGATCTGGACCCAGACCTAGACCCAACCGGACCCAGACCTGAATAGTGTTTGGGATCCAAGATTTGGACCCGGACTAGACCCCTTGAGTCTAATTTTTTGACCTATACTCGGACTTGGATCAGGTCTACCCCTCTAGTCCGGGGTCGAAACTAGGTCCATTGCGACCCCTAATATTAATTTTGTGGGATTCATCTCCCTTGCCACGGTGGTAATTTAGACGAGAGTGGATTCCTTCCCTCGAGTTACCATGCAAATCCTATTTTATAGGAGTTGCATTTAAGGCTTTTCCAAATGTTAATGTTTTAAGAAAATAACTTGTTTAATGTATATTGAGTAGATTTTGGTAGCTTCGTATAGCCTGTAGGGAGCATGCTTATCCAGTTTAAAGGAGCTGTATAGACCGAGCATGGGTTTTCCAGTTCAAAGCAAAAAATAATAGTGTGTATAGTATGCTCTTATGGGCACACATATTATACTTTTGTTTTTTGTCGGATAAAATACATGCTTACTATCTAAATTGTTGGTATCCTTATAAGAATTACCTAAAGTATTTCCAATTTAAACATAAGGAAAAAGTTTATATAAGTGTGAAGTTCTAAACAATCAAATTAGGGCACATTTAAAAAATTTCACTAGATAATGTTGTTTTGATGCCTAAATATCCTTAAATTGATCATCTCGACCACAAGATGTACAAACATGAGAAAAAATTGGATTTTAAGTTTTGGAAATAGTGCATGTTATAATGCATTTTTAACCATCAATTTTCAAGTTTTAATAGATTTGCTCGATCTTCACTATTTTTAAAGCTTTAAATTTTATAATTAAAAATAAAAATAAATTTTAAATCGATCCGTTGGATTTCAAGTTTTATATTTCCTTATTTTCCAATCATATATTTGGGTTTTTTTGCATGAGACGGCAAGGTCGCATGTAAACTCGATCTTTGAACCTCTCATGAGTGGTGGAAACGGCAACCACTGCTTTACACTGATTCTAACCCCCTTTGTTATGGGCATTCAAGTTAAGCAAAGACACAAGTCATTGACGAGGTGAATGGTTTGACTGGACCATTTGATATTAACGAGCTAGGGGTGGTAACGGGTCGGGTTGAACAAGACCAAATCAAGGCCAAATAATTTATGGGACCTGGATTTGGATCCGGACTCGATTGAGATTGACTCATAAATAAAATATCTATTATTTAAATATTATAACTAAAACATATACAGTTATATTTATTTAAATATTATTAATATTATATATTATATTGAATATTATTAAAATAATAGCACTATTCAAGTTGGGTCCACATGGACGCGGACTCAAATAGTGTTCGGATACAATATTTGGAGTTGGACCCGACCCGTCATGTCCAATTATTTTAGCCGTACCCAGACCTGGGTCGGGTCCAATCGTGGGGCTCGAGTCAGTTCGAGTCCATTGCCACCTTTGAAAAAAGCATGTGCCTTGTCCAGACTCTTACCTATAAATTTTAACTAGTGATTTAAAATTTGTCGAGCTGTTTTGGGCCAAAAACCCTCATAATTGTCTTGAATCCCTTGATTTTAAACACTATTTTTAAAGCTTATTTATAAAATCGCTTGACTTGACTCAGACTCATCCAAGAAGAATACGGGGACTCAGGGCGAGGCCTGTCGAGTCGGAGCCCTGGTCAAATGTTATAAACATTGGTTTCAACTTTCAACTATATGCGCATTTGACAATCGAAGATGCAGTCTAAATGCAGAGAGTATTGCTTCTCTTAAGGCATGTTGGATAACAGGAAGTTAGATGGAGGAAGAAAGAACTTCCACATTACTGTTTGATGCACACAAGTTATATAGTAAATAATCTCCCCTATAACATCCTTACTCCCTTTTGCTTAAGAAAAAAAGTTCCATAAAAAACGATGGAACTTACAAGAGGAACTTGACCTTCGAAGAGGGCTGCTTCCTCAAACCCTATTATGTGTATTTTATATTTATGTTATATCACATAAATATATTAATATATATATTATACTGTAATATAAATATTTATATTATATTATTAATATAT
>NW_006499435.1:3387613-3418335 GCF_000471905.2 Amborella trichopoda
ATTTTCTTCTTCTTTTTTTTTTTTTTTTTTTTTTTTAATTTTAGGATTGTTACAACTTGTCCATTTTTTCAATAGATTAAAGAGTTGCATTTTGAAAGTATTGATTGGGGGTGTTAGCTATAATAATGGATACCACGATGTGGTGACTGGGAGATGCTACCACCACGACCGCGCATGATATTATTTTTACCTAGCAAAGAAGAATTTCTCATTTTCACGGTACGTTTCCTTTCCGTTATCAAACATGCCCCTTAAAAAGGAAACTTTTTGCGGAAATGATAAATGTTCGAGGGACTTGGGCAAAGAGTTTGCTAATATTTTAAGACTTTATTATTTCATATTAAGGTAAGACCCCCATGTCAAGAGTGTCTAGGGTGGCAATGGGTCGAGTCGGGTCCGAGTATGGACCTGAAATTATCGGACCCAAAGCTAACCAAACTCGAACCAAAGATTAAAAAATACATATATTTCATTATATTTAAATACTATATTAAATACATACACGTATTATTTAAATATTATAACTAAAAATATATGGTTATATTCATTTAAACAGTATTTAAATATTGTATATTAAATGTTATTTAAGTAATAACACTATTCGAGTCGAGTCCACAGGACCTAGATCCAAATAGTGTTCAGGTCCAATACTTAGACTCAAACCCAACCCACCGGATCCAAATTTTAGACCCATACCTATACCCAGGTCGGGTCCAATCGTCAGGTCCCGGGTCACGTCTAGGTCCGGGTCGATTTCCGCCCCTATACGATAATGCCAAATAATTGGTCATGGCATGTCAAATAAGGGAATTTGTTTTGTTAGTACAAAAGCCAGCCAACTGAAGTACACGTGTGTTATGTAAGTGAATGTCCTTTCCACAGGAGAGAGCGAGAGAGAGCTCTTCATAGTGCTGCATACCCAACAACAAATACGAGCATTAGACAATGGTACATGCTTTTGTGGAGACGATGACATGCAACTGTCAAAACTCAATGCATGCATGGGAAAATGACATAGTGGACCTGCGCGTCCCAATTGTTTATTTGACCCACAACTAAATGTCATCCCTAGAGAGGGGGAACCCAAAAGCTCATGTAATCACTTGTCATTCCAATCAATATCAATTCGTAAAAAGGGATATGGAATAAATGAATATAATGAGGTTTCTATATAGCCTGGGCCTTATGAAAAAAAGTAAAGCATCACCCTCAACAAAAAAAAAAGAAAAACGAAAAATACTTTGGCCATGAGATCACCTAGGATAGCTTTAAAATTTAGTTTCACCACGATTATGAAATGTTTTGCTCAAAAAATGCTACAAATCTCGTGGTATCATGAACATTTAGAAAATAGATGATCTAGATAATGCGTTATAATGTATGTCAGTGGAAATTTTAGGTATATCGACCCTGTAAAATACACAGAGTTACCCTTTGATCCATATTTTAACAAATGTTATAATGAGGTCCTATTTTGCATGCCTTTTTTTATTTTTTTTCTAGTTTTGCCTTTAATTTGATGTTTTAAACATGATAATGGCAACATCAGATTGCATACTGTCTAATCTATTCATTTTTATAGGGGCGGTCAAATATTCCAATCATTGGATTGGTACACTTAAGGAAAAAAAAAAGGTACAGTATGGATTGTTTCGATGTATGGAGCATCGGACGAACCATGCAAAAGAGTGGTTCAATGCTGCCATTTTCATACTGCTCCCCTATATTTTATCCAACAAACTGACCCAAAATGCCAAAAAATAAAAAATAAAGCAGATCAATGTTTGCACCATTGAACCAAGAGCAAAACTACAATAGGAGGATCTTACCATAAAATCCATGAATATATGGACCAAAGATTAATTTGTAGAATTTACACAGTATGTATGTAAATCTCCGTACACTATTTTTAATGCTTGAAATCCTTATTTGTTTATATCCATAATAGAGTAGAGGATAAAAAACAAAGTGTTTACAGGAAAAAGAAAGTCCTTTTGCTTTATTTCTCATCTAAACCTTGTCCATCAAAGGGTAGATACTAGGATTCCATCAAATTATGGTTCACAAAAGGGCCAACCTCACGGTCTACTCTTTGTGGTCCACCGGCCGCGTCGGCCAAAAATCATGGTGAATATAGAGCATGGATCCCACGTCTAACTATGCTTATAACCCTCTGACATGGCTCCAATAGGAGGTATGGCAAGTTCGAAATTTTAGGTGTGCTTGTTTCCTTTTGGCTTCAGAAACCGATCTTCTGAACTCGCTGCTTTCCATGAAGGGCATGGAACCCCCGGGTTCCATTTTGTCTTCCATTTTTTGAGTTCTCGAGTTCCAATATGGGTGAGCAAAACAGATTTCTAACTTTTAAAACTCACCCAAGTTGGCATTTCCTTAAAAAATAACTAAAAAACAAATACTTCCACTGCTTTTAAAAAAAAAAGGATCAAAATGTTCTCAAGTCAAATCTAGCGACAAAGGTTCCAACATTAACATGTCACAACCCTAGTCAATGTTTTTTTCACTGCTTGAGGAAAAAGGGGATTCAAAATGTCATCGAGTCAAACCTGGTGACTAAGGTTATGATGGAAATATGGCCTTTCAGTCCGTTTTATCCTGAAAAGTTATTTTTCAATAATGGTACAAAAACCATATTGTATAGTATATGTGAAATCTCATGTGATTAAAATGAAGCAATGCCATATGCTTGGATCCATTTTGAAGCTTTTATATTATGTTGTACTAGAGGGAAAACCCAGCGATGTGTTTGGATTCTTTGTAAAATTTGTTTTTTTTATTATATATATATATTATAGATGTACAAAATTATTTAATTTCTAAAGGGAAAAGTTTATATAGAGCCGAGGCTCTAAACAATCAAATTTGAGCCTACCTCAAAAATTTCATTAGAAGATGTTGTTTGATGCCCAAATATCTTCAAATTGATCATCTCGACATCAAGATGCATGGACATGTGAAAAAAAAATGGATTTCAAGTTATGGAAGTAGTATATTTTGTAAAACATTTTTTAACCGTCAATTTTCAAGATTTTCAAGTTTTCATAGATCTGTCGATCTACACTATTTTGAAGCTTTAAACTTTATAAATAAATATAAAAATATATTTTAAGGCTGTCACAAAGATTTTAGTATTGAAACTATAATTCTCGATACTATTTGAAGGTAGGCTCTAATTTGATTGTTTAGAGCCTAGGCTCTATATAAACTGCACCCATTTCTAAATATATGTTTATCAAATTGTAGGAATGCTTGGATGGCATCCTATTGTGTGAGTCATTAGTGCACTAATGACAAGTTTAGCTCAGTATACAGATTAACAGTTTGGTGACAACTTGTTAATCCTAATTGGTTGCACTTAAGGGAATTAAGTCCGGAGTTATAATTGGATCTCAACTCCTATAGATCATGAATGTGAGAGTCACAAAACTATGGTTCTCTAAAAATAAAGGTTAACTCCTAAAAAAGAAAAGAAGATAGAGAATGATGAAAAATTGATGAAGGAGATTCATCAAGAGGACTATCAATGTAGCATGTCACCGGATGGCTTGGTCTATAGGTTTTGATATGGAACCTTAAGTCCCTCATGTAATTTAAAGACAGATCCGAGTAAGTTGTTTATCGATTTTATTTATTTATCAATATTCATTATTGGGACTAATAGGCTCCAACACTAACAAGTCACAACCCTAGGAATCCAGATCAGTCAGGATAGAACCAATTCCAGGATGATATTTGTCCCGACACCCCTTAAGACTCCCCATTTCATAATACTTTTTTTTTCTTCTTAAAGTTATATAATATTTTTTTAGGTTCCTTATATCCTCACCCTATATAAGCTCCTAATTTATTTTTATTTTGTTTTTAATATTTTTTTATCAAGAATTTAGACGAAGCCATATCCTTTGATCCAGTGACTCGATGCAAATATGTAGGATGAATGACCCACCACCACGGATCTAGGTTTTGAAACATTGTTTTTAACCTTTGAACTTTATGGTCACTTACAGCATGGATCATAAAGTATCTCCGTTTCTTTTGTTCCCATTATATGTAAAAGAAAATGGAGATCTTCTATTGAGGTGCGCTTGAGAAAACACCAACATAGTATACAAGTTTGGCATTAACTCACAAGTTTGGCATTAACTTTTTTTGGGACCACCAAAGGGTCCCACTCGGAGAGACCATTGACGCATTGCCATGAAAAGAATTCCATTTGGAAGACCATTGACCCACCATAAAAACAGGCAAAGTGTTTGGTGACTCGGCCTACTCATACTAGTTTTGTGTGGTTTGTCTACAAAACATCTCAAAGATGTATTTTCAATCCAAAAGTTTAGAGTTCAATAATTACAACTGTGACAATGATCTGAATTTATATATTTGTTTCAAAAAATATAAACGTTATTTTTTGAATTATTTTCTTCATAATCCATCTTAACTTTTAACAGATGTAACATTTTTTGACATCCATCTTAGAGATGGATGTTAGGCAAAATTACGTCCAAAAATATATTTGGCCTCCCAAGATTAACATTTTTCACCATAAGCTAAACACAATGAAATGCCTCACCACCCTCCAAGTTAAGGGGAAAACCAAGCAATTTGTAAATGCATGAGCAAAAAATAATGAAGGAAAGCCTCTGTGTATTTCATGATTAGCATGAGTGAAATAAATACCTATGTGATCTTTTATCGGGGAATAATATATATACTTTTTTATATCACCCCTTTTGTTTTGGTAAAAGATCACTTACATGTGGTTTTATTACAACAACATATACTTCAAAATAAAATCAACATGGCAATAAAATCAAGAACTTAATACTTTATACCATTGAAATAACTATACACTATGTTTGAAAATAAAAACTAAGATTGCAAAAAATAAAAGAGAAGAATGCCAGAGATTACCTCAATCCGGCTTAATACACCCCACACCAAGTCACCACCATCTGATAGCGTAGGATCAACGATCTTGCTTCAATCTCAAACCGGGAAAACAAGTTTAGGCCATGCTGGGGATCTCTCACACATGCATACACTACACCCTAAAGGTGGATTTCTGGCTTTCCCGAATGATCTATCGATATGCATGCCGTGTGATGGCTCATGGATGAAGTTTTGGCCCCCGTCTCTGTGGGCCACCATCACACACAAGAGTCACACAGTTCCTTAGCTCAATCATCCGGGCATGTTCTCTGACCTCATCAAGCGCTAACCCATGAACCCTCATTGGTTTGTTCTTCATATCCAGGTAACATGGGTTTTTCTCAACCGACTAGCCTAGATCGTCAAGCACAGTCTGGTATCTGCAAACATCGTTTGCATGGTATGGTCCACGAATGATCACACTCCCATTGAGTTCGTGTTCCACTATATTATTTCATTTTACAAACACTCATAAGGCCACATAAACCCAACAATGAGCGTATCTAGAATGAAGCATAACCTGAAGTAATTTCCCATATTAATCGAAGAAAGAATATGTATATTTTGTATCTTTTATATGAGAGGTTATATTTATTCCTAACAATGTAGGAAAGCACGACTTAGTTATAGAACCTGTCATCGGGATAAGTTGAGTTCGTGTAACGCGGCCAGAGTTGGGTAGTCATGGCGAGGGTAAACCTTGCTAGGTTGAGACAAGGGAAATCGAAGTTGGACGTGTGGTGATAATTCGGGGCTATGTTAATCATGTTAGTCATGAAACGCCTAGAGGCTTTCTTTCATAATTTTTTATTCATGCATTTACAAATTGCTTGGTTTTCCCTATGACTTGGAGGAAAATTGTAAGGTAGAGGTTTTTTTTTTTTTTGTTTGGGGTAAATCAGTAGGAAACACACGTCCTACCATTTTTTCCAGATATATTACGAAGTCAGCTTTTTTGAATATGCTAGTGAGTATTATTAGCAGGATTGAAAACCACAAGTGGTAATGAGAATGCTATCACCACAATTCAGCCCCTCGCCTAGATTGTTTTTTCTATTTTTTTGGTCGGTTGATCCAAGCTCCATAATCATTATGTGGCTGAGGAATCTGAAGGGGTCCCCATCCATGCCAATGAAATTCATTTCCATGTCCACTCAATTGTATAGTGCGAGCTAAATGACACATGAATAATAATAAAAATTTAATCCACCATTTGTTTTTTTAATTTGCACCCACCGATAATTGCTTGTCAGTTGGTAATGAAGCGTGAGAAGGTTTAGAGACTTTCATGTTTGATTCCAAGGTCTAAAAAAATTGTGATCTGGATTGGAAGTAGTCATTGTGGTAGCACCATGTGAGTCCCAATTAAGGCCTATGCTTTAATTCTCACCTAACACACTTGAAAACTATTAACGATTTAAAAAATAGACAAGAGGCTATATGTAACAATCCAAAACTTTTTTTTTTTTTAAAAAAAGAATGAACTTTTAATACATGACAATTCGTTTGAACATGATGGTCCTTAGGGACCATCGTTACTTTTAAAAGCTTTTTGTTTAAAAGCTTTGTTGTTTCCTTGCTCTTGCCACGTCCACTAAAGGACGTGGGCTTTAGGCGTTTAAAGCGTAAGCTAACGCTCACACTTGTAACGTAATAAAATAATAAAATAATTGTTAGTAGAATTTAAATTCAGAGAGGTGAAGACTCGTACCTTAAAAAACTTATGAGATTTTTTTCTCTGGTCGAAACACAGTGAACTCCTCTCTCTAGCCGAATTTTTATCGGAAGCTCCCTCTCAAATATTTGTGTGTAAGTGACCTAATTGTCTCGAAAAATAATCCATTCTTTTTTAAAATAAAATGAAATAATTATTTCTGCTGATTATCATGAATTTTAGGCGCGATAAATTTTATGCGCACGCGACCTCATTATCTTGAAAAATAATATTTTTAATAAAAATTGTAATATTTTATCTATGTTAGAAATTTTAAATGCTGTAAATTCTTATTTATTTTTCTTGTCTATTGTTAGAAAATTTTAGATACTATCAAATTATTAGAAATAAATGTGATATTTATGCTCTTAGTAAAATTGTGAGATTTCTTTCTACTCTTTTAAATATTTAGATATTGTAAATTTCATATGCAAATGACTGCCTTATTAGCATTTGATTATAGCATTGTTGTGAAATATTTATTTGTAAATTAACATCCCATAAATTGTGATAATTCCGTATTTTTTAATTTCTATAAGAGTGTTACTATACATATTAAACTGGCAATTATGCTAGAATGTCTTTACGAATTGCTACTTTTCTAAATTTGAGCCCAAATATTTGATTGGTTATTTTAAAAATATTATTGAAAGTGACTGTTATTAATGGTTTCAGTGAAATTCATATTAATGATTTTAGTGATATATTGAGTACATGATATTGCTGCTTTCGAATGTTTAAAGAGATTTAAAAATACTTTAAGTATACAAGTGGACCATCCGGTTCGCCGGTGAGGTATAAGTGGACCTATATGGGACGTCGGTAGGGATAAGTGGTCTCATCAGGTACGCCGATGAGGTATAAGTGAACCTGCAGGGATTAAGTGGACCTATCTGAGACGCCGATATGGATTAAGTGGACCTATCAGGACGCAGATGGGGTATATAGGTGACTTATTTGGGACGCCAGTAGGGTATTTTGTGAAATCCTTTGAATTATGCACTGCTGTTAAAGTGTTATATGCATTTCAATTATTTGGATTGTGTTGAATTGTACATTTATGAAAGTGAAATTGTTATCTATAAATGCTAGTGCTCGCATTATATTTTATTGACCTCCATTTTGAAAGTTTGTTTATATCTTTCATCGATTATTATTTTTAGGATTATGATGATCACTTACTGAGTAGCCAAACTCATAAAACTATGGTAAACATTTTTTCAGGATAGCTGCGGATTCATTTTGAGTGCTAGTCAAGATCAACCTTTGAAGATATTGTTGTTGTGCTAGCTTTCTTTTGTTACTTTGTAAGACCTCGCCACTGTAAATTTGTTCTATCAAGAGATGTATATATGTTTTGGACTGTTACATCTCAAGAATATCTGTATTGTAATTTCTTGGGGTGTGACAAATTATGGTATCAGAGCAATAAGTTTAAGATTCTTAAGAAATTAAAAAAAACAAAAATAATATACTTAAAATCGCATTTATTGCTTGTACAGACTGGGACGAAGTCAAGATCCAGAATAGCTGAAGCCAATATGGAATGAATTCACAAAGCCTTGGAAAATATGGTTGCTCTAATGCAACATCAGATGAAAACAACAATCCACCCAGGCAGTCGGTTACTGGAAATGGTGGGAGTAATATCGAACAATTTAATAAATTGAACCCACATTATTTTAAGGGTGTTGTAAACCCATGGGAAGCCGAGGGATGGATTATGCAATTGGAGAAAATATTCGAGGTTATGGAATGTCCTGATAATAGGAAGGTGGCCTTGGCAGTTTTTATGTTAGAAGGTGATGCGCAACACTGGTGGCGAATGACAAAAGGAGTATTGGCCAAAGAAAATAAATCTTTGACCTGGGAAGTATATTTAGAAGCATTTAATGAAAAATATGTCTCAGATTTTAATCGAAACAAAAAAGAAATGGAAATTTTTGGAATTAATTCAAGGAAACCTGACAATAGCACATTACGTGGCCAAGTTTACTGAATTGTCCAGGTTTGCACTACATATGATTAACAATGAGACAAGAAAGGTGAAAAATTTTGAAAGGGGTCTCAGGTCAGCTATCAGAAGCAGGATATCAATCTTGAAATTGAGAACTTATGCTAAAATAGTGGATCGAGCCCAAATTGTCGAAAAATATTGCGAAGATTACCAAAAGATGAAAAATAAAAAAAGTCATGTTAGACCTACATCATCTAATCGACAGCAGTTTGAAAGGCCCCTCGCCATTTCAAAGCCCAATAGAACCATGTAGAAAATGTGGGAAAAACCATGGATCAAGCCCTTGTTATTAAAATACCGGAGCCTGTTTTAAATGTGGAAAGTTGGGACACCAGATTAGACATTGTCCTAGCTTACAGACGCAACAGCTTCCAAAGCAGGGAGAAATAGCTCCAAAGCCTTAGATGAAGGGATGAGTATTTACGATTACCGAGCAAGACGCTTATGCCTCAAAATCAGTGATCGAAGGTACTCTTACTATCTTCCAAAAAGTAGCTTATGTTTTGATTGATCCTGGATCTACTCATTCATTTGTATCACAGCACTTTGCATGCCACTTAAAGGTAGAACCAGAACAATTAGAATACATTCAAGAGGTAGCCACACCGATGGGAAATTCAATTAACACCAATATAGTGTACAAATCATGTGTAATAAAGATAAAAGAAAATGAACTGTTGGTTGATTTAATACTCGTTGAAATTCAAGATTTTGATGTAATCTTAGGCATGGATTGGCTTTCTGCATACCATGCAAGTATTGATTGTTATAAGAAAATGGTTACCTTTAGCATTCCGAATCAACCAACATTTTACTTCAATGGTATAAAAAAAGACTCCCCATCATATTTAATCTCTTGTATTCGAGCTAATCGCCTCATTCGAAAATGGTGTCAAGGTTTTCTTGCCTATATCAAAGAAGAAAGGAAGGAATAGATAAATTTGGATACTACTCCAGTTATCCGAGAATTTCTCGATGTTTTTCCAAAAGAATTGTCAGGATTATTGTCTGACAGGGAAATTGAATTCTCTATTGAATTATTGCCAGGGGTAGTACCAATTTCTAAGGCACTTTACATAATGGCACCTGCAGAACTTAAGGAACTGAAACAACATTTGAAAGAATTATTAGATAAAGGTTTTATCAGGCCTAGTGTGTCACCTTGGGGTGCTCCAGTACTGTTTGTTAAAAAGAAAGATGGGACTATGAGATTGTGTATTGATTTTAGACAGTTGAACCAAGTGACAGTGAAAAATAAGTATCCATTATCTAGAATTGATGATTTATTTGATCAATTACAAGGATTACAAGTGTTTTAAAAAATTGATTTGAGATCTGGATACCATCAGCTTAAGATTAAAAGTGAAGATGTTCCCAATACAGCTTTCAGAACAAGGTATGGCCATTATGAATTTTTAGTTATGCCTTTTGGATTAACCAATGCACCGGCTGCATTTATGGATTTGATGAATCAGATCTTTAAGACCTTTTTGGATAAATTTATTGTGGTATTATTCGATGATATTTTAATTTATTCCAATAATCAGAAGAAACATGAGCAGGATGTAAGAATGGTATTGCAAATATTAAGAGAAAATAAATTATATGCCAAACTTAGTAAATGTGAATTTTGGCTTGAATAAGTGACATGTTTAGGACATGTCATATCGAAGGAAGGTCTATCAGTTGATCCTTCAAAGGTTGAAGCCGAGTTAATTGGAAACAACCAAGTAATGTGACTGAAGTTCGAAGCTTTTTAGGATTAGCAGGATATTACAGAAATTTTGTAGAAGGATTTTCTCGAATCGCAACTCTGTTGACTTGATTGACACAGAAGAATGTCAAATTTGAGTGGACAAATGAATGTGATGAGAGTTTTCAAGAACTAAAAGTTCGATTAACTTGAACACTTATTTTAACTATTCCCGAGGGGAGAGGGGGATTTGTGATTTATAGTGATGCTTCACATAAAGGCTTGGGCTGTGTATTAATGCAATATGGGAAAATAGTGACATATGCATCAAGACAGTTGAAAGAATATGAGAAAAAATATCCAATTCATGACTTGGCGCTAGCTGCAATAGTATTCGCTTTGAAAATATGGAGGCATTATTTATATGGTGAGCAATTCGAAATATACACGGATCATAAGAGTTTGAAATGCCTTGTCTCTCAAAAGGACTTAAATATGCGACAGATAAGATGGATGAATTTCTTAAAAGATTATGATTGTACAATCCATTATCATTCAGGAAAAGCGAACATTGTGGCTGACGTTCTAAGTAGAAAATCTACAAGAGTCTTAGCTCATCTAATGATCCAAGAAATGCCATTGTTAGAGGAAATAGTTGATTGGCATATGACTCCGTCTATTAATGGTGTGGTAAGTATGATTGCCAACATTAAGGCAGAACCCTAATTAATCCAACAGATTCGGTCGGCACAAAAAAAAAACCCTCAGCTTATAACAATTTTAGAAGAGGTGAAACAAGGAAAAAGAGATGAATTCTTTATATGTGGTGAGGATTTGTTAAGATTCAAATGTCGGATTTGTGTCCCAAATGATGAGAGTGTGAAGAAAACTATGTTGGAAGAAGCACATCACTCTCGTTATACGATACATTCCGGAAGTATTAAAATGTATCAGGACCTGAAGAAAACCTTTTGGTGGAATAATATGAAAAAAGAGGTAGCACTATTTGTGTCTAAGTGGCTAACATGTCGGCAAGTAAAAGCTGAGCATCAAAGGCCCGCTGGGTTGTTGCAGCCTTTACCCGTGCCAGAATGGAATTGGGAGCATATTTCTATGGATTTTGTCTCTGGCTTGCCTAGAACAAATTCAGGACATGATAGCATTTGGGTCATTGTGGACCGATTAACCAAAGCTGCACACTTTCTACCGATTCGCACAACATACACTTTGGATCGACTGGCCCAGTTGTACATTAAGGAAATAGTACGGTTGCATGGAGTTCCGGTCAGTATTGTATCGGACAGGGATACTCGGTTCACTTCTAAATTTTGGGCTACGCTACAGTCAGCCATGGGGACGAGACTTACTTTTAGCACTGCCTTTCACCCCCAAACGGTGAGGACCATCCAAACCTTGGAAGATATGCTGAGGGCCTGTGTTATTGACTTTACAGTAAGCTGGAATGACCATTTACCCCTGATTGAGTTTGCTTATAATAATAGCTTCCAAGCCAGTATTCAGATGGCACCATATGAAGGCCTGTATGGAAGAAAATACAGGTCATCCATACGTTGGGACGAGGTTGGTGAAAGAAAGTTTTTGAGGCCAGAAATTGTCCAGATAACCACAGATAAAATAGCATTAATTCGCGAAAGACTCAGGACAGCTCAGTGTCGGCAAAAGAGTTATGCCGATAACCGAATGAGAGATCTTGAATTTGAGGAAGGTGATCGAGTTTTCCTAAAAATCTGACCAATAAAGGCATTATGAGATTCGGCAAGAAAGGAAAGTTGAACCCACGTTACATCGGACCATTTGAAATCCTGGAAAGAATCAGAGGTATCGCTTATAGACTTGCCTTACCACCCGAATTGGCAAACGTCCATAATGTCTTTCATGTATCTTCACTACGAAAATATCAGCCCGACCCATCCCATATCTTGAAATATGAACCTTTACCGATCAGGAATGGCCTATCCTTCATTGAGCAGCCAATTTTGATACTTGATAGAAGGGTGCAAGTGTTGCGCAAAAAGGAGATTCTTTTGGTCCGTGTATTATGGCAGTACCATTCAAGAGAAGAGTCGACTTGGGAATGAGAAGACGATATCAGAGAAAAATATCCTTATCTTTTTCAGTAATCAGGTACACAAATTTAGAAGACTACATTTCTTTAAGGGGGGAAGAATGTAACAATCATAAACTTTCAAAAAAAAAAAAAAAAAAGAAGAAACTTTTAATACATGATAATTCGTTTGAACATGATGGTCCTTAGGGACCATCGTTATTTTTAAAAGCTTTTGGTTTAAAAGCTTTGTTGTTTCCTTGCTGGACGTGGGCTTTAGGCGTTTAAAACGTAAGCTAACGCTCACACCTGTGACGTAATAAAAGAATAAAATAATATGTTAGTAGGATTTAAATTCAAAGAGGTGAAGACTCCTACCTTAGAAAACTTATGAGATTTTTCTCTCTGGTCGAAACACAGTGAACTCCTCTCTCTAGCCGAATTTTTATCGGAAGCTCCCTCTCAAATATTTGTGTGTAAGTGACCTCATTGTCTCGAAAAATAATCCATTCTTTTTAAAAATAAAATGAAATAATTATTTCTGCTTATTATCATGAATTTTAGGCGTGATAAATTTTATGCGCACGCGACTTCATTATCTTGAAAAATAATATTTTTAATAAAAATTGTGATATTTTATCTATGTTAGAAATTTTAAATGCTGTAAATTCTTAGAAAAATAAATTTATTTATTTTTCTTGTCTATTGTTAGAAAATTTTAGATACTATCAAATTATTAGAAATAAATGTGATATTTATGCTCTTAGTAAAATTGTGAGATTTCTTTCTACTGTTTTTAAATATTTAGACATTGTAACTTTCATGTGCAAATGACTGCCTTATTAGCATTTGATTATAGCATTGTTGTGAAATGTTTATTTGTAAATTAACATCCCATAAATTGTGATAATTCCGTATTTTTTAATTTCTATAAGAGTTTTACTATACATATTAAACTGGCAATTATGCTATAATGTCTTTACAAACTGCTACCTTCTAAATTTGAGCCCAAATATTTGATTGGTTATTTTAAAAATGTTATTGAAAGTGACTGTTATTAATGGTTTCAGTGAAATTCATATTAATGATTTTAGTGATATATTGAGTACATGATATTGCTGCTTTCGAATGTTTAAAGAGATTTAGAAATACTTTAAGTATACAAGTGGACTCATCCGGTTCGCCGGTGAGGTATAAGTGGACCTATCTGGGACGTCGGTAGGGATTAAGTGGACTCATCCGGTACGTCGGTGAGGTATAAGTGGACCTGCAGGGATTAAGTGGACCTATCTGAGATGTCGATAAGGATTAAGTGGACCTATCAGGACGCTGATGGGGTATATAGGTGACCTACTTGGGACGCCAGTAGGGTATTTTGTGAAATCCTTTGAATTATGCACTGCTGTTAAAGTGTTATATGCATTTCAATCATTTGGATTGTGTTTAATTGTACATTTCTGAAAGTGGAATTGTTATCTATAAATGCTAGTGCTCGCATTATTTTTTATTGACCTCCATTTTGAAAGTTTGTTTATATCTTTCATCGATGATTATTTTTAGGATTATGATGATCACTTACTGAGTAGCCAAACTCATAAAACTATGGTAAACATTTTTTCAGGATAACTGCGGATTCATTTTGAGTGCTAGTCAAGATCAACCTTTGAAGATATTGTTGTTGTGCTAGCTTTCTTTTGTTACTTTGTAGGACTTCGCCACTGTAAATTTGTTCTATCAAGAGATGTATATATGTTTTGGACTGTCACATCTCAAGAATATCTGTATTGTAATTTCTTGGGGTGTGACACTATATCCCTACTAAACTACCAAAAAATAAAAGGGTGAGCCTAGTTCCAGCAAAATAGTGGGAAGAAACGGGACCCCTTTATGAATTGATTGGTTTTGCTAGAGAACTTTTATTTTTTATTATTTTTAAATTTTAATTTTTTATTTGCTAGTTCATTCATCCGGATCGCAGATCTAGACTTGATGATTCGTCGAATCAGACCGGTTTTTATAGACGATTCAGGTCACCAATTCATTTATTTTAAATTGTCTAATTCTATAATAATAAAACAGACTAGTCTATGCTTGCTACTTTGAAATGGGCATTAGCATTTAGACATCTCTGTTTTTTTTTTTGAAAAATATCTTTATATCTCATATTTTTAAGTTTTATTTATGGATAAACCAAAGGTTTAAAAAAATATCTTCTAACCCCTTGGCCATTTTAAATATATTTTTTAACCTAAACAATTGTGAGAAAGATATGTTATTTCTAAACCCAATCATTTCTCTCTCTTCATTTACATACCCTAAATTTTTCTTGTTCTCTCTCTTCCTACGTCTCTCTCACTCTCTCTCCTCCAATGTTTCTCCAAACATTTATCTCTCTCCTCCTGCTAATCTTTTACCTCCATGAAGCCCTTTTATTTCTCTAAAAGTTTGGGAGGATGGCTTTTAGAAAATACATATATTTTTAGATTTGTTTGGTTTAAAAAAACAAGTTTAAATTAGCTTAGGGGGTTAGAATAAATAAAATATATAATTTTAATGTCTCAATCTATATTTTAAAACCTTGGGTCTATTGTGAAATGAAAATTAAAAATACGAGATATAGAGATATTTTTCTTTCTTTTTTTTAGTTAAAAGTTAAAACATAGCATCTTCATGCCATAGTTAACGTAAGAGAGAGACCCCTACCTTATCTCTAAGGGCAAGAGTAGCAATGGGTAGGGTAGTTGCTCTAGCTGGGTTGGCTCGAAGCTAAAGGCCACAAAATATAATACGAGGACCGGGGAAGGCCCTAATCACACCATAGCCAAGGGGTTGGGTCAGGTTAGCTTCCACAATGTTTTTATTTTATACTTATTTATTTATTTATTCTTTAAATCTCGTAGGTCTAGACGGTCCTAGGCCAAGGCTCATTTGGCTTGACACGGGCCAGCCCTATTAGGACCTTAGGGCTGGCCGGCCTATATGCAGGTGGGTCACATAGAAAGTGATTATTGCTGTATATCTATAGGGGGGATAGAGAGAGAGAGAGAGTAATGACATAGGTTAATATCTATGTAGGGGGGATTGTATATGATGAGACCCCTTATCATTATTAGAATGTCATAATTACTCATAGCCATTCGATGTCAAATTGGATGCTTAGAGTGTATAAAAAGATTCAAGATTTGTTTTTCAAACTTTGAGCCTAGTCAATGACACACTCACAACTACCTAATATGAAATATGATGAACAACCCTTGTACCACGGGTGGCAATGGACCCGGACCCAACCCGAGACTTGAGGAGTAACCCCGATCGGGGTCTCGGTATGGGTCCAAAAATTGGACCCGACGGGTTGGCTCCATGTTAAAATCTTAGACCTATATAGATATGTTAATTTTTGGGTTGGATCCGAGTCCGGTGGGACCTGTCCCAACTTGACCCGTTGCCACCCTACCTTATATTAAAAGTAAATGATCTCTTGTATACTTCACTAAAAAGAACAAAAAAAAATAGGATGAATTTTTTGGGGTACACCTCGCTTCTACATTATACGCCATTGTATGCTTGATCGAACCCATAGTTTACAGGAAAAGGAGTGCAAGTTAACGTCCAAAAGGGGACCATGATGCTTAATCCCATGAACTTGTGAATTTTGGATAAATGGGTTTCATTTTGATTATAGGAGCCTGTGATTTATTGTATGCCCCACTTAAAAGAATGGTGGTCACTGTTGAGTGATACCGAAATCGGGAGGGCTCTTACACACGTCATATTTGTTTTGGAAAATATTTTCACTAAAAAATCCCTTGATGTGGCCAGGTGTGAGAATATTATCAGATTATTTGGTCCGAGTGCATCTTTTTACACCAATTGGTAGGTAATTGATGTAAAAATATTGTCACATCTAACCATACAAATTTTTTTCATGTGAAAATATTTATCCTAAATTATTTTTATGCGAACGAAATGTGCCCTTACTTTCTTCATTATTTGAAGGATAGGAAACCAACTTGAAAAAAGGAAAAGCCCCAAAAAAAATGGAAAATATAATTTATGAATTATGAAATAGAGAAAATAAGTTTGTGTGAGAGATTTTCCACAAATGAAATGTACATCTATATCTCTCCCCATATTACTATTTTTTCCCTTTTTTTGAGTAGTTTTGCAGTATGAATCGAATTTCAAAATCTATTTCATATCTCTACCCTTGTATGTTTTCTTGTTTTTCTAAGTCATTAACAATATGAATCGAACTTAAGATATAGTATTGTTAACATGAATTGCTAATCAATGAAGCTAAAGGTAAAGTTTTATAGGACAAATATGAGACCAATTTTGTTTTTAAGAGGCATAATGTTTAGCCGTCAAGAAATAACATATCTATAAGATATGTCTAGCTGAGACAATGATGTTGAGATGGATGAAAAACAAGACAAAAAAGTAATAAAATTTGAAATGAATTCACTTGAAAGAACTTAGGTGTGACTCAAATGGACGATGAAAAAAAGTAGACGTAGGTGGTCAGTGCATATACAATGCATACTTAATACAACATCTATTAAAAAATACAAGTTGATTAAAACAAAGATAAAAACGACCAGAGGTCAATCCAAAAGATATGTACGGAACTAACGAGAAAAGATACGACTTATAACCCCACTAAATGCATGGCTCTTGACACAAAAAGTTCTATTGATAATGATGATGAATAAGCCCATTCCTTCACAAAAGCAAATATAAAAAAAAATTAAAAATAAAATAATGCTACTCATTATTATTCTCCCAAATTGGGAGGAGTCGCTATACCACTACTATTGAAAGCATATATCCACAAATCCTACTTAGAATCATTCTACCAAATTGGGCGGAATCCCTTTCCATATGGGCAAATGTTGTTGAAAACTTCAAGATAAAATTTCACTTGGGCCCTTAAACAGTTTTTGGCTTTTGATCAAAGAAAATATCTTTTTATTGTCAATTTTTAACTCTCCAAAGTGAAAAATAAGAGGACGAAGGGATATTTTCCCTTTTATTAATAGAATTTTTGTGTTAATATTTAAAAAAATCTCCCTAACGTGAAAAATAGAATTAAATTCTCATAAAATTTTGTTGGTAACAAATCAAATTATGGGAGAGATTAGTATCACCACCAGTTTTTCGGGTGGGAGTAGTAAAATGTTTGGCGCCAATTAGTAAACAGGATTTATCGAAATAAGTTGTTACCAGTCAAAATAGAAAGAGTAAATTAGAAAACAACCACCGACAAAGGTTAGTTTAGTCATTTTTTGCACACACAATTCCAACACCGGACAGATACATATTCTATTTCGATGGCGTATTGTCTTCAACTTCATCAAAGTTTACCCCATTTGCCCTCTTCAAATTAATACACGCCATCCAATCAACGCTTCGCACCCTCTCTCTCTCTAAAACGTAGTGCGCTCTCTCTCTAAGGTTCCTCTCTCTCTAAAATCGCTTGCGTCTTTATTCTCTAAAATTGCTTCTCTCTCTCTCTCTACTAAACTGCTTATCTCTCTCTCTACAATCATGGTGCACACATTCCCGTAAGCACATTGAAGATTCTGATTCGTGCTCTCGCATGTCCTCTCTCTCTCTCTCTCTCTCCTCAAAGTTTTCATTTGATAAATCTCTATTTATAAGGAAACTAGCAGCGAAAATCGAGCTCTGTATCAGATTTTAATGGGCAATGGTCCGGCCCTTTGATAGCAACATACTTCTCACAAATACTAAAACCCTTAGAATCGATTCATTGAGAGAGGACCGAGTGGACATTGCTTCTTGCGAGTCGTCTTCCTTACTGGCCGATTCCATGGCTGGTCTTGAAGAGAGTCCAAAAAAGCCCATTGGCGATGAATTTGACCTCAAAGTTCAAGAAGAGACGGCTCACCAGATCAGCCATGGTAAGTATTTGTAATGTTTTAATGTATTTCTTATCCATTTTTCATTTTTTCGAGGAGTTTTGTTCTATTTATTTATTTATTCATTATGTTTTATTCAAATTATATGTTTTGTTATGGGATTAAGCAGTCGTTGACTCGTTGCTATTGATTTATTTTGCAAATTTTCTCTTTATTTTTTCATTTTATGCCGATATCTGATGAAATGAAGTTCTGGTGTGCTTCAGTAACTTGTTATTCTTTTTTCCTTTTATTTACTTTGTTTTTGTTATTTTATAAGTTTCTTATAAATGCCGGTTCTTAAGTATATTTTTTATTTCTTATTTTTGAATTTCTAGTTATTTATTTTCTGTTTTTATGTTTTCTTATTTACAATTTTTATTGCTATCTATCTGTTTATTTATTGAGCTTGCTGGCCTGTGTGGAGTACTGGAGTGACGATTGCTACTATTTTGTTGGTTTCCTCTGTTTTTCTTTTTAGTGTTTCCGATTTCTCTATATATTTGATTTTTTTAGAGAAATATTTATTTATTTACTTTTTCCATTTTATGAAGAATCCTTTAATCGAGTAGTGCCTTAATCTCTAGTCTTTAAAGTTTTCTACTGATCTTTCTTTCCCCCCCTTCTGTCATTACAATGGGCCGGTGTGTTCTTAATTTGTTGTTATTGTTTATACTACTTTAGGAGAGAAACTTATTGGTTTTTACGATGAATTTTTCATCTTTCCTTTTTTGCAGATCCTTGGTATCAAGTTGCGTTTGTTCTTACAACTGGGGTTAACAGTGCATACGTTTTGGGATATTCTGGCACAATTATGGTTTATTTAGGTTGGTTTGCTGGCACAATTGGGTTAATTGCCGCCGCTGCCATATCGCTATATGCCAATTCTCTTCTTGCCAAGCTTCATGAAGTTGGGGGAAAAAGGCACATTAGATATAGGGACCTCGCAGGCCATATTTATGGTAAACCAATTTTTTCCATCGTATCATTTGAATATTGTGTAAAACCTCTGCAATTCTTTTTTTCTCCAAAAAAAAAACAGAGAAAAAATGGTTGGACCTCTTTGGTAGTGTTACTTATCCATCATAATCTTTTTTCTCATTATTATGTCCTTAGTTGTGTCTGTGCGATTACAATCGAGTCACTGACTGTAGAAGTGATTAATGAGATAGATAATTGTGTTGCATGTTTGGGATGCGTCTTGCTTTTCTTCCATTATTTCTTTCTATGTTTGTAGGAAGATCATTGAATTGCTTTAAGAATTTCAGCTCATCTTGTTTAGTCTTATTTTCTGAGGCAATTTATTCAGCTGTAATATTAAATTGCACTATCATTTTATTTGATTAGATGCAGATGGCTAGTGTAATTATAGGGCTAAGTGCAGGTAACTAGTATAATTATCTTCATTCGATGGAATGAAAATTATGACCATGAAGCAGAACATTTAATGAAATTTACTTATGTTTTTGGGGCCTATGATATGATGGATTCTTCATACAAGAAGATCATATGCTTTATCAAAAAAAAAAAGATCATATGATTGAAGGGATGCCTATAGTTTATCATATTTTAATACTCTTCTATGATAATTTGCCTCCTACACAAAGAAAATGTCATATTTATTGAGTTTCCATCTCGTGGGCGTTTGTTCAGATGTATTCCATTTCATGATATTCTTCTTTTTCTACTACTATCTACTCTCTCTCTCTCCATATTTAGGACAAGAAGTGCTTTTCTGTCTCTCTTTTGTCTTTTGTCAAGCGTAGCTCTCTTAAACCCGAATCCTCAAATATATGCATCAGCTGATAAAGTCTTTGTTTGCCGATTCTCTAGACTCTGGAGAGCTAGGCAAGGTTCACTAATATTGTGATACCTCTATGTTGCAGGTAGGAAGATGTATTCTCTTACATGGGCCTTGCAATATGTAAACCTCTTTATGATTAACACTGGATACATCATATTGGCTGGGCAAGCTTTGAAGGTACAACTCCATTATCCAATTATGCTTTATATGCGTAATATTGTCTTTATCAGATGTATTTGTGTTTTAACATTCAGGTAAAGAAAGCAGATGGATTTATCATGACATATCTAACAGAAACGAATTATCTCATGATTTTCTTTTTATGTTCACAAGGGACAAGCAAAAAATTTACTCCGTATTGAGCGTTTTGGAATAAACAAAATGTGCGTATAATATTTCTTCAGCAGATTACCTGTGATCAGGAGGCATGAAATATTTGGCTAATACATGTGATAAATTTATGTGGCATTTGTTTACTGTTCAATATATTTAATCATTATCCTCAGAATCTTGATGCATAGACCAACTTTCTTTTCTTTGCTTTCTACTGGCAATAAAAATCATACGAAAAGAAAAAAATTACAAAATCATACTTCATGCATAGACCTAATTGTTAAATATATTTTATAAATGACAAGGAGCTGGGCTGCCACTAAGGAAAACTTATAGGTTGATTTTTGGGCAGATCCTCATTGGGAGTACCGAGTACATAACTGTGTTTAATCATAAAATGCACTCTGGCAGCTCAATTATGTAACATGAGATATCTGGTATGTTCAAATGGCCACCATTAAATGTAGCAAAAAACAAAACTTATACATTTCCCAAATCTTGCTCAAAACTGTTGGTTGCTTGTCATACCAAAAGCACGATTCCTACCGTGCTCAAAACATTCTAATCTCTAACCTTGTAATAGCTGCACCTTTGATTTTTCAAATTACAAGGGTTCAATTTGACCTGATTTTCTACTGGGGATTCGCCAGTGAACCAATCTGCACACAACTGCACCAGATCTTTATCTTTATCTTGGAAAAGCAATCGTGACGTTGGCATATATTAGTTTGAAGTGTGTGTGTGTGTGTTTGAACTTAGAGTACTAAAGAAAACAAAATGTTAACAAGAAGTGTTGTAGCATGATAGTCTCCTTTCTATTTTCAATAAAAAGATGATCTTTTTACCCCAAAGAGAGAAGATATTCTTTTTCCTAATATTCTTACTCCATTTGCAGGCGATATATGTTTTATTCAGGGATGATCATGCTTTAAAGCTTCCATACTGTATTATAATTGCTGGAGTTGTATGTGCTATGTTTGCCTTTGCAACTCCTCATTTATCTGCTTTGCGGGTGTGGCTTGGATTTTCAACATTCTTCGGCCTTGTATACATTGTAATAGGTTTTGTGTTGTCTCTTAAAGATGGTATTTGCTTCTCCTTCTGACATCTAATATTTCCTCTCTTTACACAGCCCCTAATTTCTTAGAATGCTTAAAACTAGAACCCTGGTCAAATAGCTTTACCGTTCTGTTCCCAAAATATTATTTGGAAAATACCATGACGTTACTTTCAACACCTGCATAGATTGTGCAGGTGGTCCAGAAACACAATATATCAAGATAGTACCTGGAAACATCGATTATGTAAATTGTCGACCTTACCCCTCATACATTGTTTGGAATAAATACCAATTAATTGTGGGCAGGAAGATAAAATAACCTGTTATAAAATAGTCATTTAAAGAGATTTGATTAGGCCAAGTACTATCCTGATATTTCAAGTTTTTGGACCATACCCATGATCTATGCTTCCGTTCGAGGTACTATCCTGATATTTTTCTCTTGCTCTTGTCAAGGGCTTTAGACTGTGTTGCTATCTTCCAGGAATCTCGGTATACTGACTGCTCAGTTGTATTATTTTCTCCCTTGCACATCTTTTAAATTTCTGAGAACTTTCTCAAAACTTTACATGAAATATAATCTATGCACCCCCTTCACTGTTAGAGGCCAAATCCTTGTAAACTCCTATTGCAGCTTCTTTGGGGATTTGGAGGGAGGAAGAGTAGAATTGCAAGGAGGCTATGTGCGCAATATTAAGATAGATTCAAACATTTCACAGGCTTTAGTGAGAAGTTCAGGGGCATCAGGTTATTGTACTGCAGGATATTTCTTCTACATGTTTTTATTTCGTTTCCGTGTAACTTTTTTGCTGACTATCAGTATTATCAGAAAAGAATTGTTTGCCCACTACCAGGTTCATACATGTTTTGGTGGGTTCCACTCTATGTCCATAGCCGTCCATCACTTCATTGCAGGTTGATCCCCCCAATGGGTTATAGTTTTCCACAGGCCACTGGATTGTGGTGTACTTTCCCTCTGGGATATGGTTGACTTTATAGGGACATTGAGGAAGGGGATCTCTTTGTGCTATGGTCATCTTAAATTTAAAGGCAGTCCCCAGAGCATCTTAGAATTGAAAATTTTCTGTCCTTCAATGGAAAGACGTTTTTTCTGAGAAGTTGAATTCTTTAACAATATGTCAGCAGCACCTTATTCTTGTGATAATTTAATTCCCTTTCTCAATAAAGCCATGATTTAGTTGATATATTTTTATCAGTAGCCTTTCTGTAATGATGAGCGATTTCACTGCTGATGCTGTTAAAATGGTAAATGTAAATAATAGCTAAGGCCAAATTTGGAGTTTTTTAGGGTATTCTTTGCACTTCCCAATATGGCACCAGCGCTAATCATAGAGCACATAACTTGTTTCTTTAATGGAAGTGCAATCAAATTTAACGGACTATGGAGAACCATGTACAATTGGAGTCATCACCATCCAATAAAATGATGGATGGTGATGGTGAAAGATTGTGACATAGCACTGGGTCATGTGCTGTTCTAGCAGATCCCTGTCTCTTCAGCAGTGTCCATTTCATTGATCGGTGATGTTGCCATTACTTATGGCTCTCAGATTATTATACTTTCCGTTGTTTTGTTGTATTTGATGCGGGATAAAATTATTCTTATTTCTATTTTTATTCAACTTCAAAGGATGTGTATTTTGATTTTAGCTTTAGGGTTTTTTTTAGTGTTTTTAAGTCTTTTTATGGATTCTAGGGTTTTTCTTTTTATTTTTTATTTACTATTCACTGGTTACTATTCAGAAGTATTGTTCATGGGTTAATGTTCTCAGGGGTAAATATGTCATTACAAATTCTATGATTAAGTTAGGACTTTGGGGTCATTTTATTCTTTTTATGGTCATCTAATGTCCTTGAGCAATTAAATAAACGTTATTTAAGAGGTTCTTTGGGCCCTTGCGTGGTCATTCCACATGATTTTTAGAAATTGAAAGAGAAAGAAAAACTTAGATTTTTGGAACCTTATAAACTTAGATTTTTGGAACCTTAGCTTGGGGTGCAAGGAAACCCAAGGTTTCTCCTAGTTATTGGTTGTGTTTGGCTTGTTTTCTTGCCGATTTTATTGTTTTCTCAAATTTCCCTACATCAAGTGGTATCAGAGCTCAGGGTTTCTTGAACAACAAAGCTGGAAAACTACAGCTAAGTCTAAAGTTTGCTGATTTTGAGCCATTTTTTTCCAAATCAGCCTAGAACTTGCTAATTTCAGCGTGTTTTTTTGTGATTATTTGCTTAGAGTTTGTGTTTTTATTGAGCCATGCCAGTGAGAAGGGGGTCGTGGGAGGGTTTTTTTTTGTAGATCCACTTTGTGATCCCAAAGATGAAGATATTGAAGAACTTAAAAGACAAATTCAGCGGCTGACTCAATAGTTTACAAGTATCATTCATGGGCATGGCAGTGATCTTCTCGCCCAAGAAGATATCGAGTACCACCCTTTTCATCTCGGAGCTCCACATGAAGGGGAAAGCACTAGAGTACCTAGATGTCGAGAACATCACTCTAAGGTTTTCAATTTGAAGCATGAAACTTTTTATTTTACAAGAGGTGGTATAAATAATTAGCAAGTTGTAGGTCGAGATTCACCTCTAATATTTGATGTGTGGTCAAATAAAGAACAAAATCTTGTAGGATATCCAATCTATAATAAAGAAAAAATTGTTGTGGGTGAAGACGAAGAAAAAAATGATGATGTCAAAGATATCGAAGAGGTGAAGCACTTGAGAAATTTAGGGCATTGGAATAAGAATAGCGCAGCAGAAGTGTGGTTGACTCATAAACCACAAGCCCTGGATTCAGAGTGTAATGAAATAAATGTGGAGAAAGCCTCTAAAAGCCAGAAAATTGAGCTTGAAGTTTTTTACACAATTTTCAATGCAAGTTCAGGGATAGCTAAATTTGATAAGTTTGTATTAATTCCTTAAAATATATACCAGGATTTGTTTGTTGAGGATTTCTTTTTACCACGAATAATATTTGACCTAATAAAGAAGAAGGTTGAAGAAGGTGGTTTTGATGCTAAATTCATCTTAACACACTTCAAAACTCGAGCACAAGTTTTTTCACCAGGGGAGAATGATGTAGGATAAAATTATTCATATTTTTATTCAATTTCAAAGGATGTGTATTTTGATTTTAATTTTAGAGTTTATTGTTTGGGTTTTTAAGTATTTTAGGGATTCTAGGGTTTTGTTTTTATTTTTTTGGTATTCACTGGTTGCTATTCACGAGTACTGTTGACAGGTTATTGCTCATAGGGGAAAAATGTCATTACAAATTTTATTTCTAAGTTAGTTCTTTTCGGTCATTTTATTCTTTGTATGGATAACTAATGTCTTTGAACAATAAAGTAAGGGAAAAGTTTATATAGATCTAAACAATCAAATTAGAGCCTATCTAAAAAATTCACTAGAAGAGGTTGTTTTGATGCCCAAATATCCTCAAATTGATCATCTCGAGATCAAGATGCATGGACATGAGAAAAAAATGGATTTCAAGTTTTGAAAATACTGTATTTTGTAACGCATTTTTTGACCGTCAATTTTCACGAGTATCAATTTTTCATAGATCTGTCGATATACAGTATTTTTTAAGCTTTAAACTTTATAAATAAAGATGAAAATATATTTTAATCACAAAGATTTTTCAGTATCGAAACCACATTTCTTGACACTATTTGAAGGTAGGCTGTAATTTGATTGTTTAGAGCCTAGGCTCTATACACATGATTTTTAAAAAAAAAATTGAAAGAGAAATAAAAGCTTAGGCTTTTGGAACTCTAGCTTGAGGTGTGGAGGAAGCCCTAGGATTTCCTAATTATTGCTAGTGTTTGACATAATTTATTGTTGATTTTACTACTTTCTCAAATTTCCCTATGCATGGAAAAACAAAATGTTATTATGCACCCTAGTAAACGTTTATATGATAATGCATCGTAATAGTTTGTTGTTTCTATGAAAATATTTGTTGTTTCTCACATTGCATGAAAAAAGCTTAGTAACACTACTAGGAAAATATGTTTTTATATACAAATAGTTGTCATATAAAAGAACAGTACCATTAACTTTATTGTGTGATATTTGACTTATGTATCATGGTTTATGTGTCCCTTGATCAATGTAGGAATAAGGAGCCCTTCAAGGGATTACAGCATTCCAGGAACTTCAACAAGCAAAGTATTCACCTCCATTGGTGCCACAGCGAGTCTTGTTTTTGCTTACAATACAGGGATGCTACCTGAGATACAGGTAAATAGCTCTTTGGGCATTCCATATTCCCATACAGAAAAGAAGAGGTTGTTCTCAATGCAGCTATTCTTTTTTTCTTTTGCATCGAACCTCTCATTTAGCTTTAGAGCTGAGTGGGCGAAGTGGAAATGTGCAATAAGAGTTTTCTATGATTGCCACATATCAATGAAGCTGAAAGGAAAGTTTTATAGGACAATTGTGAAACCGGCTTTGATTTATGAGGTGGAATGTTGAGCAGTCAAAAAACAACATACCCATGGGATGAGTGTAGTTGAGATGAGAATGTTAAGATGGATGAGTGGCAAGATAAGAAGGGATAGATACGAAATGAATACATTCAGAAGAACTTAGGCGTATCTTCAATAGGTTATAAGATGAGATAAAGTAGTATTAGGTGGCTAGCCATATACAGCCCAGACCCAGCATAGCACATGTTAGGAGGTGCGAGTTGGTTCAAGTGTAAGGCTGAAAAAGGGCAAAGGCCAAAAAGACTTGGCTGAAAGTAATGAAAAAAGATATGGGGACTTATGACCTCACTGAGGGTATGCCCCTTGATAGAGCAGAATGGCGGACCGGGGTTCCGCCCACCCCAAATAGTTGGGAGAAGGCTCTGATAATGATAATGATAGAACCTCTCATTTGGATTTTATCTTAGCATTCATGTTTGGCATTAAAGATACCATAGTTATTTTAAGTTTTATTTAGAAAAGGGGGTGAGGACTGTGTATGTGTGTCTGTGTGTGTGTGTGTGTGAGAGAGAGAGAGAGGGAGAGGGATTTCTTAAGATTTGAGCAATACCATTGATGCAGCAAGGGAAAGAAGGTAATTTCTAGACATCATCTGACGAACCATAATGATTAGAAATTTACTGATAGCACCTAAAGGATTGTTTTCTTGATTTGTTGTGATCTTATTCTACGATGGATTTTGTCAGGCAACTGTGAAGCCACCAGTTGTAAAGAATATGCAGAAAGCCCTCGCCTTTCAGTTCACAGCTGGTGTGCTCCCACTATATGCAGTTACATTTGTTGGGTATTGGGCGTATGGATCCTCAACTTCATCCTATCTCCTTAACAGCGTGACTGGCCCTGTTTGGGTGAAAATGGTGGCAAATGTGGCCGCTTTCTTGCAAACAGTCATTGCTTTGCATGTATGTCTTTTCATCCTCTCTTTTTCTCATTTTTGCTTGTTCACATTCTCTCTCTAATACTACTGCTTCTAACTTATTAAGATCGTTTTGCCATTTGGAAAGTAAGTATATCATGTGCCATACCTTTAGTGTGTAGTATACTATAGATCATCAGGGCATCCCTCACCCCTTCTCCAGATGTAGAGGGAAGAGGAAACTGCAGGTCCTTTTATGGATGTTCATCTACACCATCCTTCTTTAGAAATGAAAGTGGATGGTCCCAATTTTATTGGGTTCACTGTAAACATGATGCGTATCTTATCTTTCCCTAGATTCATTTCATGATGCGTTTGTTTGTTTCCCATTGATAGTAACTCCCCCGTTTTTTAAACTGCAAACAAGTATCCTACACATCTTGGACTTTTTAAAGATGTACCAAGGACTTTGGATTCTCCATGACCTCACCCTTCCATGCAAAACATTTTTCGGTGGGCGCAGTTCCTGTCATTTTTTGAAGAATGGAACTGATGTTTTCTCCTTAATATGGAATGCCCCATGTGGGGTGATGTCAACTAATATATATTTTTAGTTAGTTTATGATATATTCCTTTCTTATAAACTTCTATCTACATTTAAGCATCATTTTGGTAGCAAACGAATGGGTTCTTATCTAAACTTCAGAGTTCCATGGTCTACTCACTTACACTTACCATTGTAAAGCACATAAACTAAAGACATATTTTTCAATATAAATTGGAGACAAGTGTAACTTTTGTGATACTTTGTAAAATTCCTTTAGTTTTTAAAAAAGAATAAAATCTCATGATATTTGTCTGAAATTTTCAACAAAAATGGAGATTTTTGTTACTCTTAGGACACTTATCATTGAAGATTCCAACCATTTCCTCTGCAGATATTTGCAAGCCCAATGTACGAGTACTTGGATACAACATATGGTATGTCTAGACAGGGAAAGACATACTCTATGCAAAGCATCTTATTCCGGGTTGTAGTGAGAGGTGGCTATCTCACTGTAAGCGCCTTTGTCGCTGCTCTCCTACCGTTTCTTGGCGATTTTATGAGCCTGACAGGTGCACTAAGCACCTTCCCTCTAACCTTTGTGCTCGCCAACCACATGTATTTGATGGTGAAGAGGGAGAAACTCAGTTCTCTGCAAAAGGCATGGCATTGGCTTAATGTGTGTGGGTTCAGTTTGTTGGCTGCAGCTGCGGCCGTTGCCGCAGTGAGGCTCATTGTTGTGGACTCGAGAACGTATCATGTATTTGCTGATATCTGAGCCATGTATATTAGGTCTTTTTCATTTCTTATGATACTATTAAGTTTTTCCATAAATTAAAGCGATTTGTTGGCATTTAGTTGTGGGAATCTCTCTTGTGCATTGACCTATTGGGTGACATTTGACCTCTATTATTTCTAGGAGGTGGTGGAATCGTGTGGTCCTTTAATGGAGTTGGTTTTTAAAGCATTAAAATAAGGGAAAAGTGGAAATAGAGCCGAGGCTCTAAACAATCAAATTTGAGCCTACCGCAAAAATTTTACTAGAAGAGGTTTTTCTGGTGCCCAAATATCTTCAAATGGATCATCTCGATATCAAGATGGATAGATATGAAAAAAGATAGATTTCAAGTTTTGGAAGTAGTGTATTGTGTAACACATTTTTTGACGGTCGATTTTCAAGATTTCAAGTTTTCATAAATCTATCGATCTACACTATTTTTGAAGTTAAAATATATTTTCAGTCTGTCACAAAGATTTTCAATATTTAAACCACATTTATTGACATTATTTGAAGGTAGGCTCTAATGTGATTGTTTAGAGCCTAGGCTCTATACAAACCGCACCCATAAAATAATCACCTACATGCCCAATCAGTTTGCAGTTGTTCCCACCCCATCATTGCTTGAATCTCCCCGTCTTTTACTATTGTATAAAGGAAAAAGTTTATATGGGGATGCTACCTTATAATGTAGGACTATGGATGCCCCTCAACAATCCACCGGAAAAGGTAGTTTTAGTGTTGAAAAGCCCTTTGATTGATTATCTCGACATCGAGATGTATGACTATGAAAAATAAAAAGATTTTAAGTCTCAAAAATAGTGCATTTTACAACATATTATCTACACCGTCTATTTTCAAGATTTTCATATATTTATGGATCTACTTGATTTTAACCATCTTTGAAATTTAAAATTTTATAATTAAATATAAAAATATATTTTGAGATAATTGTAATAACATTTTATATCAAAATTATATAACATGATAAAATTTGCTGATGCACCTGACCAACTCAGACTCGCCAATTTTGATTTGGATACTTGGAATCTGAACTATGCTCTCTCAAAGGTTCACTAATGACTTGACTCTTGATAGATCTTTTCGTATGTTTTTGAAAAGAGGACTCGAAGATTATTCGTTTCCTGAAATAAAAAATGAAAATTATGGTGGATAGAGATACCATACAAACTTCTTTGATAAAACCTAATTCAATTTTTGAAAATTGAAAGACAATTGTTGAAAGCCCCAATACTACTACTTAGACTTAGAATCTAGAGCCCAATTCAATTTTTGAAAACTAATATTTTATCATATTAAAAAAGGGTTGGGAGATGTGACCCTTTCTATTACAATAAATTTTATTACTTTTTTATCCCTATAAATTTTAGGGAAATTATTATTAATATCCCTTATATTTCTTGAAATTTAAAAAGTACATAAAAGTTTCCTATATTATAACCGTACCGATTTGGTAAGAACTGCTACGCCCTTGGATCGATGGAAAATTTTAAATACATGAAAAAAGAAGCGAAAAAAATGGATACGCTCATAATATATGAACATTTAGTATTTTTTAAATTTCTGAAAATAAGAGGGATATCATTGAGTATTCAATGGGAGTTAAAAATGGACAGCTTGCTCCCTAGAAGCATCAAATCTTTTGGCTTAATAACTTATTTGTGATTATATTAATTTTTAAAACCGATATAATTTTATGTTTCATTGCAGTATATTGCAATATTTGAATTAGGGTTTTATACGTGCTTCTTTTTTCTGTTTCTTTCAATTCACACTTTTTTTTAGGTTGGGTTTTGGTGAATTTGAGCAATTTAAAGTTAAATCGTTATCTTATAGGGATCTAGTTCAGATTTCACGAGTAGCATTGGACTGGACATCTTCCTCTCTTTTTTTATATTTTTTTTATTTTTATTTTTTTTTCATTTTGCCTTGGTTATCTCGTTAGGAGTAATTTATACAAGTTATTATCATCATCAAAGCTTTTTTTAAGTAACTCATACATTTATTTTGTAGGGTTTTAGGACCCAAAACATATATTAAGTCACTTCCAATAATCCATGAATTTGGACGTAGAAACAATGAAAACTTGATGATCTTTGAAGAAAATGAAATAAACAAACCATACAAAGACCCTTTTTCAAAACTTCATAGGTCATTCTTTTCGGTGAAAACTGGGTTCATAACTTGAAATTTCGAACCCATCTGTAAGTCGAAAAAGAAATACGCAAGTTAGAAACTTGAAGATTTATTTGGGTTTTCTTGGAAAAATAAATAAATCCCTCAAAGTCAAGATATGACTATAAAGAATGACAAATGAGGGTTTTTTTTTTTTCCCAACTAATTGAGGTTGGCTATACGAATCATAATCCTCCATTCCACCCTATTAACGGATTTTTTTTAAGAAAAAAGTTTATGTAGAGACGAGGCTCAAACAATCAAATTAGAGCCCACCTCAAAAATT
>NW_006499435.1:3426499-3452669 GCF_000471905.2 Amborella trichopoda
ATAATATTGACATACAAAAAATCAATGATACCACTCATAACTGTATTCCCAGAATAAAGAAAAGTAGGAACCACATTAGACCTCTTCAAAATTAGGGTGTGACACAACAATTTGACCATTGCGTGTGGAGAAAATTATCACATAGTGTCCATCAACAAAAATACTCCAATTAAAATAAAATAAAAATCATTAAATTAGAGGAGAGCTAGAATCCCAGAAGTGCTACAATATGAAAATAAGTTTTAGAAACCATAAATTAGTATTTACACTTTACACCTATGATAACAAACCAACATAGAATGGCTTCATGGACGAACTCAGAGTAAGCCATAAATGAACATGGGCAGCAACTGATTAACTAAATAATTCAACTCATGTACATAAACCGAGTGAATAATTCTTGTGCACAGTGAAATAGAAGCACACACCAAAAACATGAACTTGCAATAAACAAAAGGGAAAATTACAAAATCCCACTAATTATAATGTTTTCCCCATAATGCCCCATTGAAAAGTCTATCATACCCATTGCCCTAAGAAACTTTCTTTTTTCATTTATCCCGCTAGTGTACTTCCACTAAAATTCACGACTAAAACACCCTCATTGATAAGGATACAAAGAAAACCATCTTTCTTTCCCATCTCTCTCTTCCTTTCTCTCTCTTCCTCTCCTTTTCCCATCTCTCTTCCTTCTCTCCCTTCCTCTCCTTTTCCCATGTCTTTCACTTCCATTATCTTCCTTCCTCTCCTTTTCCCATGTCTTTCACTTCCATTCTCCTTCCTCTCCTTTTCCCTTCTCTCTCTATGTTCCTCACTCTCTTTCCCATCTCTATCTTTCCCCCTCTCTCGTGCCCGTCTTTCTCTCTCTTTGGCCAAGTGGGCATTTGCAAGCAGAGAAAAGGGAGGAGTGGAAAAGAATGGAGCCTCTTGCAAGGAAAGGCAAGGGCCCCACTTGTCTAGAGAAAGAGAAGAAATAGGGAGAAGAAAGACTGGAAAGTGTGGGGGACACAGGAAATAGAGAGACAGAAACTGAGAGAGGGAGAAAGAGAGAGTGGAGAGAGAAAGAAAAAAGTGAGGGAGAGAGATTGGCGACAAAGAAAAAGACGAGAGGAAAACAGGGAAGAGAGAGAGAGAGAGAGCAAGGGGGAAAGGTTAGACGTTTTCTTTTTTTTAATTTGTACCCTCATCAATGAGGGTATTTCAGTCATAATTTTTACTAAAAAGGTGCCTTGATGGGTAAGTGAAAAAAGAATAGGTCGTATTAGGATAATGTGTGTAAGAGACTTTCTAACAGGGGGGATCATAAGGAGAACACTACACCTAGGGGCGATTTAGTAATAATCAAGATTATAATATACTCAGTAATAACTTGATCATAAGGGAGTACTTATTCCAAACTAATTGAATTCCCTTATACAACAATAGACCCTATTCCATCTGTACATGACAACATTAGAACAACCTAACTTCCATTTAGCAAAACCCCAGTGGAATTATCAGATGAACACCAGAACAATCACAAAACATGCCATTACATATTTCCTTTAGCAAGCACCTGAACATATCTCCTCAGTATCCTATTCTTTTCTTTTCATAACAGTTTGGGAATGTTTTATTTTTCTCATTTGCATTCCAATTTTCTTATACTGTTCTGACTAAAAAGACGCATGCAAGTAATTTTTACAGACTAAATGTTTTAGCCCGCTGCAAATTGATAAAACTAAAGAACCCTTCTATTTTGGAAGATTCAAAATTATTCCACTCGGCTGCAGTTTGTTCATAATAATAACTTTTTATGACCCAAGTTGATTCCTTTCATAGAACAATGCCTAATCAATGTTAATGTAAAAGTATTTTCAATCCAATAAGAGAGAAATATCAGTAGAAATCTCTTTCGAACCGATAAGAGAATGAAACATCATAGCAATGAAGCTGAAGGGGAAGTTATCTAGAACAGTTGTAAGGCTAGCTTTGCTTTATGGGGCGAAATGTTGAGCAATCAAAAAACAACATACCCATAGGATGAGTGTAGCCGAGATGAGGATGTTGAGATGGGTGAGAGGCAAAACAAGAAGGGATAGCATTTGAAATAATATATTCGGGAGAACATAGGCGTGGCTCCAATAGGCGATAAGATGAGATAAAGTACACTTAGATGAGTTGACCATATGCAGCACACACCCAGTATAACACCCGTTAGGAAGTGCGAGTTGGTTCCAATGGAAAGCTCAAAAATGGCAAGGGGTAGGCCCAAAAGGAAAAGATTAAGTATTGGCAAAATATATGAAAACTTATGGCCTCACTGAGGGTATGGCCCTTGATAGAGCAAAATGGCGAATCAAGATTCATGTAGCCAACACCACATAGTTGGGATAAGGCTCTGATGATGATGATGATCTCTTTAGGGATTGACTATTACGTATTCTGAGGATACTCTACTTGGTTTCCTTTTAATAAGGCACAAAAGCGTATTTGTTTCTGTCTTATTCTCAATTTCATCCTATTTGCCCATGTTTACATCATGCATGTGCCTAGTTTGAAAAGTTTGAAAAAGGGGAATTTTGGTGCCAAAATTATAATTTTGCATTTAGGATCCACATTTGACACATTCCTTAAATCCATATATTACAATAAAAAGTGTATGATTTTTGTGGTGATTTATGAACTAAAATGGCAAATATCAATTTCAGATGGTTTTCCAAATTTCAGTGGCTTTTGAAGAACCACTCGCATATCATAATCAGAGGCTGCACACTGAACTCCATCGAAGTAAGGTGTAATACTGTACAATACAGGGAAAGGCCAGAAAATACAATCATGGGATTGGTCAGCACTGGCAAAAAAGTGAGTTGGACAATCAGAGCCATTGAAAAGAAACTCTAAACACATAGATTAATTTCAACACTTGAGCTTTCTTGATGCAAATTCTGCCATTATAAAAAATATTTATCAATAAAACCACAATCTCAGGACACTGACACCCAATATTTTAGGAGTTTAAGAGCACATGTGAACCATCAGAAAAAGAAAAACAGATCTGAACCATAACTCACCAAATTTTGTTTTTAACCAAAATTGGGCAAGACGGCTTTCATCGGCAAGCAAACATCACTAGATCAGATCTTGGAATGGACCACGTACCAAGATAAATTTCAGTCACCAATAGCCAAATTTAGCATCAAAACCATGAATAGTGTACTGTTCATAAATGACAAATAATGAGCCTCATTCTAGTCATTCTTACCAACATTCTTGATAGTTCTAAAAAAACCCAAAACAGTGGAGGTTAACACAAATCAAGAAGCAATTCTATTCTGATCAGGCAATGCGAAATCATACCAGAAACCCATTGAAATCTTATAGACACTGGAAATATGACATTGTATTAAAAAAGAAAGTCATTGATCCGAAAATTTGATCTCTGAACAATAAAATATCAAGAACTCACAGAATCTTAGTTCTCATCATAATTCTAGAAGAAAATAAAAAATGAAGTACATAATAAAATTTGCTAATCAACAAAATCATAAAAGAAATCATCCTAATTATATAACTGGACAATACAGAAGTTCAATATTACAGGTGCAGCGAACCCATTACTATATTATATTAAAAACGAAGTTGGACAATATCAAATACAAGACAACTCGGAATCTCAGTTTTCCTTATAATTACAAAACAAATAAAACAAGTAGGTAAAAGAAATAGATGAATAGATACACAAATGAAACAAAAGTGATCACTCCTGAACAATTTGTTAAAGTATGCAACTTGTCAATCTTTAATAGAAGTTTAACATATCCAATCATTCTATAGAAATTAATGGAAACAATCAACTCTTATTAGTTGCTACTGCAGAAAAAACTTCAAAATATTTATTTATTTCTTTATTTTGAAACTTCTTTTTTTAAATAAGTGTGAACTTTTATTTTGAAACTGTTAACTGTAAACTTGCAAATAAATATTGGAACATTGCCTTCAACACACCAGCTTGCACTGCATAAATCAAAGAATAAAATAACCATAATCATAGAAAAATCCAACACACAATAAATACCAATTTATCTGGAAGTTTTGGATTATATTAGCAAATGAAGGTTAAATGGAGTCTAAACACTGGATAAACAGAGACACAGAGATAAGACCCTGAAAGGCTAGAACTTAACAGATGGAGACAAATTATTGACATGAATAGACCTGTGGAAACCCTAATCGTAGGTTTAGAACCTTGATGATCAGCGAAACCCTAGGTCTCAAATCGCCTAAATAAGGCCGATTTGCAATGTAAATACCTGAACTGTCACGGCATATGATGCAGAGGAGACTGAATCACCGCGCCAGCTGAGAGGGCATAGAGAGAAAGCGAGACAGGAGAGTCTACAAAATCTATTTCTATATCTAATTATAAAATTTTTAATTTAAAAAATAGTTAAAATCATAAAATTTTTAATTTAAAAAATAGTTAAAATAAAGTAGATCTATAAACATACGAAAATCTTAATAAAGGAGATCTATAAACATTTGAAAATTTTCAAAATAGACCGTATATATTGTAAAATGTACTATTTAAAAAACTTAAAATCTTTTTATTTTTTAGAGTTCTACATCTCGCGTCTCGATATCAAGATGACCAATTAAAACTATTTTTTAGATGCATCCGAGAGGTAAGGTTGCAACCTTACGTAAACTTTTTCCTTTTAAAATTCCAAAACCAGCTCTCTGACCTGTTCTTTTGGATAAAGTTTAGAAAGTCACAGCATGATTTGTATGGTCATGATAACAGCATGACCATGAGTTTATTACCGTCAAATCAATAAATTGGATGGCGATGAAGGGAAAGCGGGATGCCCATGGCATGTGAAGTGTGACCCACTCCGTGGTACCAGGTGCAGTGATACATATTGGGATTGTATACTTAGGGGTGGCAACATGTCAGGTACAGGTTAGATCGAATTGGACCTATACTCGGACCCAAATGGTATTTGGATCCAAAATTTAGACCCAAACCTAAACCCATTGGTTTTGGGACCTGTCGGGGGGTCTCGAGTCTAATCGGATCCATTGCCGCCTTATGATTATGAGCTTTTTTTTCTTTTATTTTTTTGCTCTTTTTTAAACAATCATATACCATGTAATTATGAGCTTCTTCTTTTATTGCCAATAATATTGTAAATGTTACCAATATTATGACAATATGAACACCCACCTAGAGACACATGATTTTCATCATATATCCTATTACTACAGATACGAGTCAGGTATAGGTTCGGGTCCCGCTCGAACCGGACCCAAATAATATTCAGGTCCAAAATTTATATCCATTCCAGACCCGAGGTTGGGTTTACACGTGGGGTTCCAAGTCTGGTCGGGTCCTTGCTAGCCCTTTGTATACTACAATACCGTTGTAGTTCCAACTCTACGAAGAAGCTTACTAAATAGTATTAAAAAAAAATTGAAAAAAAAAAATTAAAGCTTAAAATTTATTTATTCATTTCAAGCTAATGATCACCTAGACTGGTTTGAAACAAACCTATGCCATGGGTCGTGCCCGTTGCCGGCCCAGTGATTCACCTTTTTGTTTGTTTTTCAAATAATTTGAACCTTCTCTCATCCAAAGTGACATGTCTACCACTAAACCAGATCTCTCAAAGGGCAAGGATTAAATGTTTGGATGGAGGCTTTCTTATGTATATATTGTAAAAGGGACTATATTGTAAATGGTGTTTATAGAAGGTTAAGGCTCTAACCAATCAAGGCAAGGCTCAAATAATGTCCAAAGGTGTTGTTTTGGTACTATAAAACTTTATGATGGCCTGAAAATTTCCTTTCATCTTTAATTATAAAAATTAAAGCTTAAAAAATAGTGTAGATTGAACATATCTATAAACACTTTAAAATCTTGAAAATTGACAGTTCAAAAAATGCATTACAAGATGCACTATTTCCAATATTTGAAATTCATTTTTTCTCTTCTTTATACATCTTGAGGTCGAGATGATCGATTTGAATATTTTTGGACATCTAAACAAACTCTTATAGTGAATATTTTAGGTGCGCTTCAATTTCATTGTTTAGAGCCTTGCCCTTATATTTTTTTATTTTTTTATAAAATCTTCAATCTTTAGCTCAAATGATGTCATAATCCCTTTTATAAATTAGATGTGAAATTTATAAAGAAGTGTATTGCAAAATTTCGAGGAAATTTAATTTGAACTTTATTGCCAGTCAAATGAGATATCCTAACTAACCAATTTCATATCTATTAATAAAAAATAAACGTGTCCTCCTCATGCCAAAAGTAAGTGGACATCTTTTTTAGCAAAACTCTTTCTAATGCTCATAGGCGAAAATGTACAATAATTTTGCCCCTGCAACGGCTCTCATTGTGGTTCAAGGCGGAGACCCTTCGACCGTCACATACCTGTTATGTTTATGACACCACCGCATTGGCTCTATTAAAGCCATTGCAGTTCGCAACAGCTTTAATATAGCCAATGCGGTGCCACATCCCCACCATCCGTGAAAAATGAATGGAGGTGAGACTATAGGTAAAATTACTGTACAATTTCGCCATAGGTAATGCAAAGTGCTTCCCTATTTTATAAATGGGTACAATCCAGTTAAGGCGCACCTCCAAAATTTATCATAATGTGTAATTTTGTTGTAAACATTTTTTAGAATTGTCTTAAAATCTATTTTCATATCTAATTAGAAAATTTTAAATTCCAAAAATGATTAAAATCAAGTATATCTATAGACATGTGAAAATCTAGATAATGTGTTGCAAGATGCACTATTTTTGGGACTCAAATATTTTTTTTTTCATATTCATACATCTTGACATCGAGATGATCAATTAGAGGGTTTTTCGGCATTAAAACAACCTTTCAGATATATTTTTGAGGTGCATATGTAATTCTACATTTTAAGGTTGCCACTTTATACAAACTTTTCCCTTTATTATATTTCCATTGCATAGGGAAAAGGGTCTAAAGCACCATTTTAGTTAGCTATCTATTTGGAGTAGTTACATCTCAACCTTTCGATAAAATAAACGGATCTGAGCTTCCCCAAGGCACAGACTAGTATTCTTTTAAGCCCACAAACAAAATAACAGCACTTTGAATTTCCACCACGACCGAACTGCGAAATAAAAAGACATGAAAAAATATGACTTTCAAACAATGTTTTAAAATTTGGCGATTCTCGATCAGGATGGGGATTTAGTCAATATCGAACTGGTTTTTTGACGATATGAGTCCCGACCCTGTTCCCCTTAAAACCTGGCCTTTAATTTTTTTAAAAAACTTATTTAAATTTTTCTTAGGTCCTTTAAATCCCCATGCAATAAACCCATACTTTAATGTTTTATTTATTTTCTTTTATGTTTTAATAATGTTATAGATCATTGATTCATACCAATCTGAATCATTGATTTATAGATCTACTTGATTTTTAACCATTTTTGGAATTTTCAATTTTATAATCAGGTTTGAAAATAGATTTTAAGACAATACTAAGAACTTTTTACAATAAATTACATGTTCTGATAAATTTTTAAGGTGCGCCTTAATTATATTGTTTAAGGTTGCAACCTTATAAAAACTGCACCCTTACTCAATATAGTTAATTTTCCTTCAATAGTGAACACAAGTAAGATTGGCAATGGACCTAGACCCGACCCGACCTGGGACCCACTGGGTATACTTGACACGAGTTCGGGAATGGTGCAATATTTGGACCATACAGGTCAGGTTCGGGTCCAAGTCCAAAACTTGGACCCGAATACTATTCGGATCGGGGTCTGGTTGGACCCGATCTGTACTTGAAATCTAATGGCGGGTGATTGTGACTTTGTTGTCAATAATATGAGTATCTGATGGTAAAAAATGGGCAAAAAAAAAAAAGCTCATAGTAAAATTGACAATGGACCCGACCAGACTCGAGACCTGATGGGGGACCCAATGGATACTGGGTATGGGTCTAACTTTTGAACATGACAGGTTGGATCCAATACTATTTGGGTTTGGATTCGGGCCAGTTACCACCTCTACACAAAAGGTATTTTGAGAACATTAAATGGAAAATAACACTGTTCTTACTGCTTGGAATGGCACAATTTGCCCCAAGCCCTATTGGTTTTTTGGCTATCAAATCAGGTTTTCTACACAGACGCTCTCTCTCTCACGCACATTTTCTATCTCTTTCCCCAAAATGCAACCGGTTTGGACTTTCAAACCCCGAAAATAAAGCATTAGCAAATTAATTAAAATATCATGATTCTACATGGGTTTTCTGCCCCCATTATGTTTCGGATTTTAAAAATCCGAACGGCCTTTTGGTTCAGATTTTCAAAGTCCATAACCAAATCCTCACAACCCATCTCGTACCCTATCTCTTGTTTTGTCCAAAAACATTATTCGGATTTTCAAAAATCAAACCAGAATGTGGACAAAAAATTGGTTTGAAACTATAATTTTTAAAATATTTTTGTTATTACACTCGATTGAGATTTGAAAATTCCAAACCAATAGCATTTTGGGAAAAAAAAATAGAAAAAGCGGAAAAATGAGGACATGAGCCTAAATTACAAAATATCGGGCCTAGATTTTTAATTAAAAAAAAATATAATCATAAATTTCGCTAAACTTTGGACCCTTCACCTAGTTATTTGCACATGAAGAAATCAGCTTTGTTTTTTAAACTACAAATTTTATGAAACAAACGTGGAACGTAACTACAGTGTTATTCTCATCGAGGGATACGACAGGCATTTCGAAAATTAACAAGCATACATCACATATTAATGAGGAAACTCAGTGTTATTTTAGTAATTTCTCATTTCCACTAAAAAAGTTAAATATCTACTTCAATATATTTCCCGCCCTTTTTCATCTCTCTGAAATCACTTGGGTTTTGGCTCTCTCTTTTCACTCTCGGATCACATCAAAAAAAAGTTGCAGAAACCCGAACCCTAGTTTTTATTAAATTGTTTATCCTCCATTTCTTTTTAGCAAATTATCCATTTTCACTTCAACTGTTTCACCTCAGAGCAAAATCCATTTCCAGAAACAAAAACCCTAAAAGGTCATGTGTTTCAATCAGATATCTGCAACGCTTCAGGCCTATCTCTCTATTTTGGAGAAAATTCCATTTCCAGATACAAAAACCCATAACTTTATGTGTTTTTACTAGATCTCTGCGACTTTTAGTCCTCCTCCACTCAAAATGTACATCAAAGAGATCTCTTTAGAGGGTTTCAAGTCTTACGCGACAAGAACTGTTGTTCCTGGTTTTGATCCCTATTTCAATGCTATTACTGGTTTGAATGGATCTGGAAAATCGAACATTCTGGATTCTATATGCTTTGTGCTGGGAATCACCAATCTACAGCAGGTTAGGGCTTCAAATCTTCAAGAGCTCGTGTATAAACAGGGCCAAGCTGGGGTGACCAAAGCCACAGTCTCAGTTATCTTTGATAATTGTGATAGGAGTCGGAGTCCCCTTGGCTACGAGGAATTTCCAGAAATTACAGTCACTCGTCAGGTATTTTATTCCTGTTTGTTTCCCTCTCCAATCCAAGTTTTCCTTGTTTGCTGATTTTCAGTGGATGTAAGAGAGTCCAGTCCGTAGATTTTGGTTTTTTGGAGTTCATTAAGTTTGTGTTATCTCCCTCTTCTTTATTTCTCTGGTGAGTTATCCTGGACATATATTTGTAGAAACTGCCTGTGTGGACATGGCCATTTTCTTTTACTGACTTCCTTCCTAAGCTGAAATTTTTATATGCTTGTGTAAACCCTGATCATCAACATTCTTCTAAAATTTTGTGTGGTTTCATTCGGATCATTGGTTTAGGTGTTATCTCTACCACTATTTCCTTTTCCAGTCTCCTGCTGCTTTTTATTTATTTGCAGCTGAAAGTAATTAATGCATAGTAGTGAATTTAAATCCTTTAAAAGTGTTGTCTTTTGGGATTGTAGTTCAGGTTCTATGTGTAGGATTTGGGCCTGGATTTCTTCTTTTCGCACATTGTTTGTTTCTTTTTGTATTGACTACTGATTTTTGGTGCTTACTACAAGTAAGATTTTTTGGTTTGCATTGTAGTGTCTCCAGCTGATTCCTTTAAATAATTTTAATGAGCCCCTGTTTACCATGTTCTTCATCTCAAGGTGGGACTCTTCTGGTTTTTCCTTATATTGGATTTGAAATGCTGAAGAAAATACATTTTCCTATGATATGTTTTCTGGTAAGACATTTGTATAATCGCTTGTTTTTTCTCGTCATTTCCAATTCTATATCAACAAGAGATAAAGATTCTATTTTTATCCCCAATTCTCTCTCATTACCATTATTTGGTTGTTGAACACTGGAAACCATGAATTGCTGTATGATGTGACCTTATTCTGAGATTTTTGGAGCTAGAGGCTTGCATTTTATTTGTGCATTTTCTGTATTTTATATCTTTATGGGCCTGTTTCATTTATGATGCTGATGCTTTCAAGGTATGTTTCATGCTTATCATTTACGTTCTGCGAGCTTCAAAATATGCATTTACTTTTGAACTACTCAAAATAATTATAAACTGGGGAAAATGCTAGTGTAGGCCAGTGGGCCTACAGCTACATATGAGCCCAACGGCCCAGATTCAATTTGGGCCGATCCAATGATCATGATTGCATTTTGTATTTGAATTTTAATTTTGTTCTAAATCCAAATCACTTGAAATTTTGGGCTTGTGTTCTTAAAAAATAGGAGAATCCAATAAAAATATCAAAAAAATATTATGTAAGAAATAAATTGACCAAAATAACCTCGAAACTTTTCAGGAGTATTTTGGTAAATTTATATATTACGAATGATTTTTTTTAACAATTTTATTAGGTCATCTTGATGAGAAGAACACCGACCTAAAATTTCACGTGATTTGGATTTCTAGAAAAAAAAATTAAAATTAAAATACGAAATGAGGTCGTGTTCGTCAGATCGGCCCAGATTGAATCTAGGCCATTGGGCTTATTTGTAGCTGTAGGCTCACTTGCCTACGTTAGCATTTCCCTATAAATATGTATCAGATGCAAGATAAAATTATGATAAACCATTAATAGTTAGTTAACTTCTATTTTCTGTAAATTGAGTATCACGTAGAATATATTGCTTACTTAATTTCAATAGAACAAGCTTATCCTAGGAAGTTTGTGTTATCTGATAACTAAAAATATCTGACTTTTGACTTTTCTGATCCCCTTGATTAGTGGTCCTTATTTTCTGCTTTCCCTTTTCATATTTTCTTTTAATTTTTTTGAAAGTATTGTAGTTATAGTAAGTTGTAATTCTTTCTCTTGTGGATGCATGGTATTTCGTTTTCTATGTATATTATTTTTGGTTTGTTTGATGGGTTGATGTCATTTGTTTCCATTAAAGGTCTTCCCTTTGGACCATGACCATAGGTCCAGAGAAATGTGTAGACATGCCACACTTAGTATTTGTTTATCTTCATCTCTTTTGAAATATAGCACTTTTAGTATTCCCCACTACAGGTCTGGTATACACAACCTGTAATATGTGTTCAATTAAAGGAATTTTTGGGTGTTGCTGCATTTGATGTCATGTAGACTCATATTTGATCTCAGTAGAAAATCAGTGTGCATTTTACCCAAATTTCATGCCAATTTCATTTATTTCTTATTAGGTTGCGCTGGAACCTGTAAAATGTAGAATATTGTTGTTTCTTCATTGGCAAAACCCTAAACCCTATCTCATTACTAAATCAGTACTCAGGAGAATTTGTTTATTTGATATTATAGATTGTTGTGGGTGGAAGGAACAAGTATTTAATCAATGGGCACCTAGCTCAGCCCTCTCGGGTTCAGAACCTTTTCCATTCTGTGCAACTGAATGTGAACAACCCACATTTTCTTATAATGCAAGGGCGCATAACAAAGGTCTTAAACATGAAACCACCGGAGATACTATCCATGCTGGAAGAGGCAGCCGGGACTAGAATGTATGAGACAAAGAAAGAGTCGGCCCTAAGAACACTTGAGAAGAAACAGACGAAGGTCGATGAGATTGATAAGCTACTTGATCAAGAGATACTGCCTGCTTTAGAGAAACTTAGGAAGGAGAAAGGGCAGTACATGCAATGGGCAAATGGAAATGCTGAATTAGATCGACTCAAAAGATTTTGCAATGCTTATGAATTTGTTCAAGCAGAGAAAATAAGAGATGCGGCAATTGGTGGAGTGGATCGGCTAAAGGAAAAGATTGCTGATATTCAGAGTAACATGGAAAATCTGAAGGCCGAAATACAAGAGAAGGAGAGAACAATTGCGACTTTGAGGAGTGAAAAGGAGGCAAAGATGGGTGGGGAGATGAAAGCTTTATCAGAGAAGGTAGATGCTCTCTCACATGATCTTGTGAGAGAAACATCTGCCCTTACTAATAAAAAAGATTCTCTCAAGGCTGAGCAAAAGGCTGCACAAAAGGTAACAATTTCTTGGATCAGGAGATACCCGGTACCTTATCTCGATTTCTATGTTGTGGATGGCACTGACAAGATAGTAAATTTGCATTGCTGTTTCTGCTCCTTTTCCACCCTTTTTTGCTTCTTTGTTTTGTTTTATCAGCTTATGGTGTACGAGGCATGTGGGTTGGGCTTGCTTCATCTATGAACTTACTATTGATTTATCTGGTTATCTGACAGATTATCAAAGGTATTGAGGACAGCGAGAAGTCTATACAAGAAAGAGATGCTGCTGTTAAAAGAGCAGATGATGGAGCGGCGGATCTTAAAAAGACAGTGGAGGATCTTTCCAGGAAATTGGAAGAGCTTGAAAAGGAATACCAGGTACATGTGTGTTGTCAGTGCTTTCATGGGCATTCGGAATTGTGTTTGATCTCATGAAGTTTACCTCTTTTCTTTATGTGATATTTGCACTTTTGAAGATATACTACATTATTCCATCCCCTTCTTATTCATGCTTTGGAGCAAGTGGTGGATGATAACACCATGCTTACCATTTGTAGGGGGTTCTTGCTGGCAAGAGCAGTGGAAATGAGGAGAAATGTCTCGAGGATCAACTAGTGGATGCTAAAGCCTCAGTTGGCAATGCTGAAACAGAATTGAAACAATTGACTACAAAAATAAACCACTCCGAGAGAGAACTAAAGGAGAAGAAGAAACAGTTAATCTCCAAGTGCCAGGAGGCCTTGGCAACAGAAAATGAGCTGAAATCTAAGAGGAAAGATGTGGAGGATGCAAAATCTGCACTGGAATCTGTTGTTTACGAGGAGGGTCAAATGGAAACCTTGGAAAAGGTTTTGCGCATATCAAGACTTGATCGCCTTCTTTATACCTCTTTGGTGTTTATCTTTGATAGTAGTTGTTATCTGGTCATGTGCTATATCCTCACTAAGTATATCACATGGAACTCTTTTTTAAAATCAAGAGGCCTGCTTCTACTTAATAGCCTTATTGGAAGAACTAATTTATTGGAAAATGTTACCAGGAGCGTGTTGAGGAATCGAAGCTGGTTCAGAGGTTGAAGGATGATAATCGGGCTCTCTCAGCACAGTTGGGAAATGTTCAGTTCACATATCGTGACCCCACAAAGGATTTTGATAGATCTAAGGTGAAAGGAGTTGTGGCTAAACTCATTAGGGTGAAGGATAGCTCTGCATTGACTGCTATAGAGGTTGTTTTTCATGACTCAACTCATACCATATAAATTGTTGCCCCTTTCAATTTCTTCAAATTTGCAGTTATGCAGACCAATTTTTTTTCCCAAGGACAATACCTAAAGCAGCTCGTCCACTCTTTAGGTTACAGCTGGGGGAAAGCTGTATAATGTTGTTGTAGATACAGAACAGACAGGAAAGTTATTGCTTGAAAGAGGTGACCTTCGAAGACGAGTAACAATTATACCTTTAAACAAAATCCAGTCCAATATCATCAACCAAAGGGTGCAACAGGCTGCAGTCAGGATGGTTAGTTTATGGCTTTGTGCTTTGACATTTCTAAATGTTTTATGTGGATTTCGCATGGCTTAATGCATGCTTTAATATTCTGCAGGTTGGCGAAGGTAATGCTCAATTAGCACTTTGCTTGGTTGGATATGATGAAGATGTAAAGGTATGTTGTACTTTCACCCGAAAACAGGTCAATTAAATGCAAGTTGTTGTGTTTCCAATGAATAGATTTTCATTCACCCAAACCTTGTGCTGTATGGATGACAAAAGCAGCCTTCAAACTGCAATACAGGCACTTCAATCTCTTTGCATGATGATGGCAAGATTGCCCATTGAATATGGTGCCATTGTTCCCCAGTGGTCAGATCAATTGGGGTATTCATATATGTGAGAGTGAGACAATACAATACTACTTAATGGAAAGGAAATGAATGAAATGATCACTTTGCAGTGCCATAATTCTCAAATCAAGTTTAGAAACATTGATTTAGTCCTGAATTCTCAATGAGACAACTACCGAAATCTAAATAGAAACATTTAACTAACATGATTACAGCATCTCCTCTTGATGTCTGTAAAGTGTAGACCAACTCACTTGAAACACAATTCAAGATAGCTTCAAAGGCCTTCATTCCAATTATATACTAGCTCGCCATTCCCTCGTTATCTGATTGTTGGTGAACCTTAGTGTTTGACATGCTCTTTTGGATTTGGAATGTAAAAGTCACAAACACAGAAATACCTTATGTATATTATGTGGAAGAACACAGTTAGCAAACAATCTAGTCTACATTGCACAAAATATTTGGAAAAATTAGTGCATTATCCCTAAAAGGTAGGTCTTGAGTATAGCTATTGCACTTACATGTATCCGCTAAATCACAGCGGCGAATATAGTTACATAAATAAGATCTATTGGCTTTTTGGATCAGGTATTTACTGTTATTGATACCGAGTTTCATCCTTTGGATTTGGCTTGAGATTTGTACTTGGGGCATGCCAACTCAACCTTTATAGTTGAGCTGAACCAACTGAACCTGCTCCTAATTGCAACAAACATAGGGAAACACCCTCCAATATCTGAAGTGAAGTTAATTACTGGCTCGAGTTGGGGCTCCCAGGCATGATGAGACACCTCAACTGAGTATGTTCTCTGAGGCCTCACTAGAACTATCTAAAGATTCTAAGCTAGACTATTATCGGTTGTGAAATGCATTGAGTTGCTCCTATGTAAAGGAGTAGTGCATTCTAGTCTGCTGCTAGGGAGATCGATTTCTTAACAGTTAGGTTAAGGTTTAGATTCTAATTTCTTTGACTGACCCAAGAGATTGTCCATCTGAACTTCTGAATGGTATAATACCGATCCAAAGTGTCCTTCGGGAAAATTATGAGTTATTAGCATATCTAGCGTCATAGCCACTTTACAAAACCTTCCTACCTATGAAATTTTAACAAACTGTTGTGGTTTTAATTTGGCACCGTGATGATGTGAAAGAAGCACGAGAAATTGAATCTATATTTATTTAAATCCTTGAATGATATGAATTCAACAAGTATAAGGAGGAAGAAAGCACTGTTAATTGAGACGAGGGTTGTTGAGTCTTTCGTAAAAAAAATAATCAGGTCCAAAAACATTAATATTAGCATCCTAGGGAACTTCCAAGAGAGTTATTTACAATACAAGCAATTCAACCCCCCCCCCCACACTCCCCCACCAAAAATAATAAAAATAAATAAATAAAAAAACCTCCACCCATGAACTCCCACTCTAAAAAATTCCATGCACTTTTCCTACCAAACCACCAACTTTGATACTACCTACAATTCAGGACCCTATCTCAAACTCGTCTATGTACTGACCCCTTAACTGTAGGAACCCTGTCTCAAACTCATATATGTACCGACTCCTTAATTTACGACTTTCCATGTGACTATCTCTCTACCTTTCTATCCATATATTTAGGTTTCTCTACATGATAACTAACTTCAGAAAAGAACTGCAACAAAAAAAAACTATCCACACTACTAAATAAGGCCTTTCCTAAAAATCCTAAACAAGCAGAGACATGCTATTCTTGACCCTTTTTCGTGAAAATATTGGAATACTCCTAATATGTATCCAATCCAATAAGGACATTCTACCCTATCCCAAGGAAAAAATAATTTTACTAAAAGCTACTTTGCATGCCACCATTAATAATAAAAATCCTTTCTAATCCCCCTGTGCTATTTGACCCAATCTAAACAATAACAAATAAATTAAAAATCCATCCACATCCCTGAAATTAAAGTTAAAAGGGAGTAGAAAAAAAAAAAAAACTAAAAACTCAAATTGAGCCCTCCTCTTGATCACGATTTGCATCATGTTGTAGTCAAGTATTTATTTTGCTTGGGACATTAATGGATGCATTTCATTGTTTAGCATCTTCTATTTGATCTTTGGATTTTTCTTTTAATGTTTTCTCTTTGATTGGTGGTAGTAGATTTTAATCAAATGTTATTCCTAGCATCGACATAATTAAAATTTCTTTGAAAAAAGTTGATGAATATTTGCAAAATGATATCTATTTGAATTCCTCTAACTTCTCATTGTTAACCGTTGACATTATACAGTTTAGAGGTTTTTTTGAGTTATTTTGATGTAAGGAAATGTTAGGAGAACTTTGTGTCCTTGTCAAAGATTATCAATGGAACTAAATGCTTTTTTTTTTCCCCCCTAAATCATTCTACTGGGCAAATGTTCTGATAGTTCGTACTGCAATATGTGTTGTAGAATGCAATGGCCTTTGTGTTTGGGTCAACATTTGTGTGCAAAAGTTCTGACATTGCAAAGGAGGTATGTGTATGTTTCTATAGATAACTCAATTGTGAAAATAAGGTTCATGTAGCTTGTTAAGGCCTGTGGTCATTGCCTAGAGTATTATATTGTCCTCCTGGACCATATTCAGCTTTTATTTTCTGTCGCATTTAATTCATGTTTTCCTTCATATTTATGATTTTTTCATTATGGTGTTTGTATTCTTGCTTTAATCATATTTCACAATTCAGTAGTACAAAAGACAGGAGTATTCATATCAGTTGGAAGGAGCGAATCATTACTTGACCTGAAGTTTTTATTTGGGAAATTGTGGTTCGATGATTCAATAACTTCAATATCATAACAATTTCACTGTAAACTATGCATGGGTGATGATTTGAGAGAATGAGGGTTTTAGGTCGTAATGCATTCTTCCTTTCATATGCATGTAGCAATTCTAGAATAATTTACATCACTTAAAATGGAAATGTCCGGCATGTACAATCCTTTGGTTAGTGAACAATGAAATGATAATGGTTCAATAACTTCAACATCATAATAATTTTTTGGGTAATTCAGTGGCAAGACCGGCCCCTACCTGTGTTATTCAATAGATTAGGGAGTTACATTTTGAAGGTGGTAATTGGGGGTGTCAGTCGTAGGAATGGATACCACAATGTGGTAACTAGGTGTGGGGATGCTACCACCACGACCCCAGCCCCTTTCCTACTCAACATCATAATAATTTCACTATAAATTATGCATGGGTGATGATTTGAGCGAATGAGCATTTTAGGTCGTAATGCATTCTTCCTTTCATATGCATGTAGCAATTCTGGAATAATTTACATCACTTAAAATGAACATGTCTAGTATGTATACTCCTTTGGTTAGTGAACAATGAAACGATAAAAAATTCTTTTGGTTTGTGCTTGACATGAATGTAGTTAGAAATCTTAAGCTGTGCTTTGCTCCACCTCCTTGCGGACATTTAGGCTTTGGGTATCATGTCGACTCAATATCCCAAATGTCAGTGGCAGAACAAATTCTTGAAGAAGGTGCCACACCTGGTGTTCATCAAGGCTTTTCAGCAAGTTTGCATTTCTAAGACACTCCTTGCTGTTTGCACCTATGTTTTTTGAACTGTTTGCTGTCTGCACTAATCTATGGCTATATAATTTCTTTGTGATTTTGGTGTTCTATTTTGGATTATGGAGCAGGATTAGTAATTTCAATATTGTGGAAGATGACTCTTCGACGTGTCAAAGTAGTTGCTTTTCCTTGGAAATGTAGATGCCAGAGCATGGGAATCTAGTAATTTTATATTTAATTAATTTGCAGCATTTCGCTGTGTCATGGATGCATAATAATAAAATGGCAGAGGACATTTCTATGCATATTTTCAATATTGAACAAGGGCAATCTAGAATCTTGAAATCGAAGGTTCATTGAAATGTTAAAAAGTTCTTAGGAGTTCAAGGGATAGTAACAATAAGAATGTCAAATATGGAATTTGATCTTACTGGTTTCGTATCTTATCATTGAAACTCAAAGCGTATACAAGTGAGTAACCACCTGTGATTTGCAATTGCACTAATGAGAATACTCGTTAGAGCAAGTAAGCATAAAAGAGATAAGACTTTCAGAAATTCACAGTGTATAGGCATTAACTTATAAAAGATTAACATAACAATTGTCTATGGCTCTTTGCTTTAGAAAAATGCATGTTGCTGTTTTGAATATCCTTAGAAAGGAAAAGTACTAATTTTCTCGAAACTGTTGTCAAAATGGAAAAGGCATGTGGTTTTAGGTCTTCCTTAATGCTAAAAACAAAGCTAATACCAATTATTGAGAGAACTAGCAGCAGGAGTGGTGTGCTGATTTTTCTTATCAGTTTCAGTTTCATCTTACAAGAAAGTGAAAATGCTTTTGGCAAACTTTTATTCTTGCTGAAAATATTGACTTCTGTAGTTTTATTTTATGAGCATGGTGAGACAGCTAAATTTTCGCCCTTAGATGCTTATACTCTAAAAGATTATTCAAACATCACTAATGAATCTAATTGCATAGTTTTTCTTTACATCCTATGGGTACTGTATTAATAAAAGTTGATTCCATAGTTGATGTGGATCTTTTGCTTTGTTATCAATTAACTTGTGTATTATTTTCCTGGTTGAGTATTAGATATTAATGGCGAGGTGCGTTTCAATTTTCGGATTTTTATTGTAGGTTACATTCAATAGAGAAATCCAAGTACGCAGTGTAACTCTTGAGGGAGATATTTTCCAGCCAAGTGGTCTTCTTACCGGTGGTAGTCGCAAGTTAGTATTGCAGCCCTGCTACCCTCTTCATTGGCATCATTTTTCTTTATAGATTTTTCCAATGTGACCATTTTTTTTTGTATTTGGTAATCATTCATGTTGAGTTTTTTGGTTTTTTTTTTTACTCTGTTTGTTAACGAAATTGATTAACTAGTGTTTCTTAAATTTTACTTTTAATTAAACTATGCATTGTTGGAAGCTCATTTTGATTTAGTGATGTTGCCATATATGCTTTTTTTTGTCTGTTTAATGAATTATGAACTAGTTTATGTTTTTAGAGGTGGAGGTGACTTGTTAGGACACCTTCATGCGTTATCAGAAGCAGAGTCAATGCTCCATAGACATCAAGAGAGACTATTGAAAATCACAGATGAGGTTAGTGTGTGCTTCCATCTCTGAATGATCTTAATGCTTCCCATGGACCTGCACTATTTGCATATATCTCTTATGGACACCCTTAAATATTGAACGACACTAAAATTGATAGAAGGCATGTGACTTTGGAGCATGACAGTTGATCTCTCCATCTTAGGTATACAACATCTTACCTTTGTCCGAAGTATTTTCTTTTTGGAGTATATGGATACTTTCTGTGCTATTGCAGAGTTTAATGGTCATTGAGGATTTTTTACATCTGGCTGTATTTTTCTAAAGTTGTCTAGGTCTTTAAATTCCTCAGAAACCATGTAATCTATATACCTCATGTTAAAATGCTGGATCAGTACTTTATGTCCCAGCAAGTACAAAATCTGAAGTACATGTTTCTGGTTTGCCTTTTCATGCAGAATGAGTGAGTTGTGTTACGTACTGCTCTACTTATATGTCTTCAAACCTTTTTTTTTCTATCTACCTTAGTTATGTTGCATATACATGCACGCACATACACATATTTGTGTTTCTTATGTGGTTTTCTGGTATTGCAGATTGCCCGTCTTCAGCCTCTTCAAAAGAAATTCATGCACCTGAAGTCACAGTTGGAGCTGAAGTTGTATGACCTCTCGCTTTTTGAGGCTAGGGCTGAACAGAATGAGCATCATAAGGTAAATGAGCATTTAAAAAATGAAATTGAAAAGGGTAGGTTAGATTAGTTGACTTTTGGGTTGAGCTTCAAGGGTTGAACTGTCAGCTGCCATCATGCAAACCAGATGTCTTATCATTAGAACAGAGCCTAAGGATCACTGTCTCTAAATTTTTTGCTTGAGATCCTATGACTTTAGGTATTTACAAGACCTTATTTGCAGATATCCAGTTTTAGTTGGACCACCTTGTTATGGGAAGGATGCTTTTTGCACGTTTGTTGATGAATTCAGTGTCAGAACATGATGAACTTGGGGTCTTTGCATGGTACAGCTTGGTGAACTGGTAAAGAAGCTTGAGGAAGAGCTTGAGGACGCAAAGCTTGAAGTGAAAAGGTGTCAAGCTCTGTATGAAACATGTGTTGCTAATGTCTCATCTCTTGAGAAATCTATAAAGGACCATGGCAAAGATCGCGAGGGTAAACTAAAAACTTTGGATAAAAATATAAAGTCGGTAAAAGCTCAGATGCAATCGGCTTCTAAGGATCTTAAGGTAAAATATGCTTATTTTTAAGGTTGTATGTTTCTATTTGGATGTCTGTTGTGATATTATAAACATATTATTAATTCATCATCTTCAAGTTCAAAATAATGGTTACTAAGATGGCCTCTTACTTGTTTCATGCATATTTTCTGTTGCATCGGTGTTTGAGATCTTCAGAGAAATGTCCTCCTTGTGATCCAATGAGCTGATTAACTTTCTTGTAGTATGGTGGATAAGCAGAAAACAACAGCTTCTACCATCTATGAATTTCCTTTTGGATTGAATGTTGTTTGACATTTTTAGGTAATATTAATATTATTGATGTTTGGTTGTGCATGATGGCAGGTACATGAAAATGAGAAAGAGAGGCTTGTTATGGAAAAGGAAGCTGCTGTTCATGAGAAGACCTCTTTGCAAAGTCAGTCAGCTTTTGTAGAGGCACAGATTAAGGTTATGGCTGAAGAAGTCGATGGACTAACCAGCAGGGTACTTCCAACTTTTTGGAGCTATTAGTAGCATCCTTTGATGACAGATCATTTCTTTTGTGTTTTTTTTATTATTAATGAGTTGATTTTGTGGCCAATCTGTGGCATAATGCCAAATCACATGTACTTTGTCTTCATCATTCCTATCATAGGTAGATTCCATCAAGAAAGAGTATGATAAAGCTCAATGTGAACTCAATGCATGCCGGACAAAGTTGAAAGATTGCGACGAGGATATTGTTTGCTTTACCAAGGAGCAGCAGACACTTCAACAGAAACTGAGTGATGCAAATGTTGACAAAAAGAAATTGGAAAATGAGGTATGTCTATGGTATACTTTTCTAGTTGTAATCCTACAGTGAAACTTTTTCTGAAGAATTTACTGTTGAAGTAATTTCTTTGGGTAGATAGAGCTAGAAATTAACAAAGAGGTAAGAGAAATAGCGCTTTTATATTTTTTTCTATTTTAAAGATTTCAAGTTCATTGTTTTCTTGTCATTTTTAGAACTGAGATATTTTAGAAAATAAGAGAGGAAGTTAACGTGAGATATCAAAAGGCATTATATTGTTTAGAATTATCATATTTATTTGTGAGTTTTTTTTTTTTGTCGTCTTTAAAACTGAAGATATTTTTTACTCAGCATGGTGCACACACTGTACAAGGACTTTTTCTATTTGATGAATGCTTACCTTTTGTTTCGACAGGTGAAACGGATGGAATTGGAACAAAAAGATTGTTCTTCCAAAGTGGATAGACTATCGGAGAAGCATAGCTGGATTGGTGCTGAGAGGCACCTTTTTGGCAGAGGTGGTACTGATTATGACTTCTCATCTCGTGATCCCCATAAAGCAAAGGAGGAATTCGAAAGGCTGCAGGCTCAACAATCTGGGTTAGTGGTTTTCCTTTTACCAGCACTGAGCATTCTTGCTTGATGTTTTGATTTTGAGAAACATTCACGTATCATGGTTATTGACATTGTTTTTGGGAAAACTGTACATGTGACCCCACCCACGTATAGTGTATATGTGACCCTTTCTCTTAGCTGTCAGATCTGAGTAGATGGTTGGGATGGCTTGAGTCACAATGTTACAAGTTACCTCTTGAACAGTAGATCTTGATCCAACAGCTCAGAGTGCTTTATTTTTAATTTTTACTCTATAAATCATTTTGCAGCAAAATTTGGGGCATGCATACATCTGATAGGGCACACATGATGAAAATAATAATAAAATATTTCCTTTGATAAAAATTATTGAATATCAATGTTTTAAAAATCCGTGATTTGGATCAGAACTGGCCGATCCAGACGGGTGTCGGTGAAGCTGATCCGGATCCTGTTAAATATTGGGAACATGCCGGTTCCCTTTGCAAACCGGCCGGTTCGAATCGGCTCTCTGACAAAACCGGCAAGTTTTGAAAGCTTCTGTCGGAGAACTGGCTGACAGAACTAGTCGGTTTTGCATTAAATTGGCTCAGGTTCCCTTCCCACATTTGTTTTGTAGCATTTATTATATGAAAGCAGTCCCACCTCCATTTAATGGATTTTTTATTGCTTTATACCTTTATCCTCTCATACTTTATTACATAGTGGGCCCACCTCATTATAGAGGAGAGGCCCAACTCCAACCCATCAAATGGGCAACATTGTGATGCCTCTACGCCTTTTTTGTGTCTCGACTTTCATACCACATCTTCAATGTGGGATTTTTTGTGTATGTAAAAAAATATCACCCTCCTTTTGCTACATATTTGGCAAAGATCTGCAATGACTAAATAATTTTATGAGATAATGTTAAATTGGTAGGCGTATTACCTTACAAAGGAATTCTTTTTATCTGAAATTTTCCTAATCATCCACAATCAATTTAAAAACAAAATTAGAGCTAAAAAATGCTCCAAATTAGGAACCAATTGTGAATCATTCATTTGAGGACAATTTATCAAGATCTTTCTTTGAGTTTTACAAGAGAGAATTTCTCTTTTGTTTTAGGCATGATGCAGCAAATGGGTTTGTGCATTGTATTTCTTTTTTATTTATACACAAACCTATAAAATGAAACCCACTTTGTGTAAGTGGCATTCGAGATTGTAAAAAAAATAAAAAAAAGTGGTGTTAGAAACCATTTCGTGCAATTGTGGATTGTGTACCATGGAATGACATTTTGTGAGAACCACTATCACAACAAGGGGCAAAATATTCATGATCTAGAAGGTGGGACGGATTTGAAAAATGGGAAAAATAAATTGAAAAAGTTCATGTTTTGGGAAAAACAAACTAAAAAATGCAAAGAAACATAAGGTAGCCCCTCTTTTGAAAATTCTCATTTTAAATAATGTTAAATTTCTTTACTTTCTCCTAAGGAATAGTTGATTTACACAATCCATGATCTTTTTTCAGCCCCAAAACGCTCTAGAAAGCGAAATTAATGGTCAATAACATCAAGACAGGGAAATGACATCTCAATATTTACGTATTTTGGAAAAATAATGGGAGTGCATGATGCTCCATTCTCAATTTTTTTAGAACTCACATAAAACTATTTTTAGGGATTTTCAGTGAGTTTTTTAAATTTTTTTTGAGGTCATAACCGGCCCATTCTTTGATCTGGATTGCCGATAGGACCCGCTTTTTGGGATGGCCAATCCAGGTCATCAATCCATTTTTTTAAACTTTGATATATATATATATATATATATTATGTGTGGGTGTGCTTTATGTAAGGCGTTAGTCCTAACCTATCAAAGTAAGGCACACCTTCAAATAGTGCTGAAATATGTTTTTTCACTATCATGAATCTTTTTGATGGCCCAGAAATTTATTTTTATCTGTAATTATAAAATTTAAAGATTAAACAACAGCGTAGATCGAGCGGATCTACGAACACTTGAAAATTGATGGTCTAAATTATATATTATAAGGTGCACAATTTCCAAGATTTGAATTTTTTTTTTTTTTTTTTTTCTGAGTTCGTACATCTTGTGAGTGACATGAACGAATTGAGGGTTTTGTAGCATCAAAACAACCACTTCTTGGGAATTTTTGAGGTGCGCCTTAATTTGATTGTTTAGGGCCTCGCCCTTATATAAACCTTTACCTCTATATTTATATGGGTGAGGGTTGGATAAGGTGTCAACCTTATATTATTGAAGTAAGGTGCACCTCAAAACTATGCCGAAAATGCAGTTTCGGTACCGTAAAGCCTTGCAATGATATGAAAGTCTATTGTTACCCCCAATTATGAAATTTAAAGCTCAAAAAATGGTGACGATCAAGCAGATCTATAAACATTTGAAAATCTTGAAAATAGATGGTCCAGATAATGTGTTAGAAGATGAACTATTTTTAGGACTAGAAATCCCCTTTCTATGAATCTCAAGGTCTAGATGATCGATTTTGGGGTTTTTCAGCAAGGAACAACCTTCTCTAGTGGGTTTTTTAGGTGTACCTTACTCCTACAATATAAGGTTGACACCTTATGTAAACATTTTCCTATATATATTGCTAGGTGCGCCCCAATAGGAAGATAGAACATCCCAAATTTCTCTAAAAAATGCTTTGTAGAAAAAATTAAAAATCCAACAATATTTGGCGTGATATTGTGATATGAGCAATCCTAGCCATCCATTCAAATTGAATGGTTGATAAATGGGGTCACATATAATTTATACGTAGGTGGGGTCATATAGAAAGCTTTCCCTTTTGTTTTATGTGTTTTATTGACATAAAATACCCAGTCATATTTTTCTCAAATTGATTTATTTTGTTCTTGAAGCCTAGAGAAGAGGGTCAACAAGAAAGTTATGGCAATGTTTGAGAAAGCTGAAGATGAATTCAAAGATCTGATATCGAAAAAAAATATTATTGAGGTAATCCTTCTTCATCTCAATGTACCAGGGATACTTTCATTAGTTCAATGTTATTGACATTTTGAGTGTGATTGTTTCAAATTTGTTTCTCCTCCATAGAATGACAAGTCAAAAATTAAGAAGGTGATTGAAGAGCTGGATGAGAAGAAAAAGGAGACCTTAAAAAATACATGGGTTAAAGTAAACAAGTGAGTAGTTGCATTTTAGAGGTTTGATTAGTTTTAACTTCTCTATCTCAACTGACATCTGAAATTTGTTAAGTATACAGAAATGCATCAGACTATGGAAAACCATAATCCACGGGATTCATCACCTTCACTTGACATGGTGGATGGTTATAAGAGGGGAGCAGCACCCTCCAGAAATGTGCATGATTTCAATGGTGGCTCTTGCCCTCCTTTTTGCCATCACCCACCATTTCATTGGACAGTGATGACCCCAGTGGACTACAATTTTCCACAGTTTAAATAGAATATTTTCCTTTAAAAGATTCCTGTATATCTTTTGCCCACATGTATGAAATTCATTTCAATATTCTTCTTTGATTGCTTCTATATATTTGCAGAGACTTTGGATCCATCTTCTCTACACTTCTTCCAGGAACAATGGCAAAGCTTGAACCTCCAGAAGGTGGAACGTTTCTAGATGGTCTTGAGGTGCGTGTTGCTTTTGGAAGTGTTTGGAAGCAATCACTATCAGAACTTAGTGGTGGCCAGAGATCTCTGCTTGCTCTCTCACTCATCTTGGCTTTGCTGCTCTTCAAACCAGCACCGCTATATATACTTGATGAGGTAATGGCAGTCTGTTTTGTAGGTGGATCAAACATTAGATATCATCTGTATGCATATCGAACAATAGATAGACAGATTAATATATATATATATATATATATATATATATAGGATGCGGCTTCTATAAGGTTGCAACCTTAAACAATCCAATTAAAGCGCACCTTAAAATTTTATCATAACATGCAATTTTGTTGTTAAAATTTCTTAGTATTATCTTAAAATCTATTTTCATACCTACTTAGAAAATTTTAAATTCCAAAAATGGTTAAAATCAAGTAGATCTATAAAAATATGAAAATCTGAAAATGGGCGGTCTAGTTAATATGTTCCAAGATGCACTATTTTTGATATTCAAAGTTTTTTTTTTTTCATATTCATAG
>NW_006499435.1:3454874-3467005 GCF_000471905.2 Amborella trichopoda
CTCTCTCTCTCTCTCTCTCTCTCGCAAGTATTCTCAGAGCATCAAGTGAATGAGGAGAGAGAGCCCCCTGTGGCTTTGCTTTCAAGGTCTGCACAGCCATACAAAGCAAGAACATGGTCTTTAGGAGTTGTGTACGTAAGTTTTGCTGGCTATGACACCAATGCATTGAAATGCTTGTCTATTGTTGCAGAATGCCATTATCTGAAAATCAGACCTTGCAGTGATCGGTATATGGATAGAACATCCTTAGAAGTTTCAATGGCAGCAAAGCAGGTTTGTTTCCTAACAGAGAATCAAAACTTGTAGTGTCTGGCTTTGAGCTTGAGCTATTGACTCTTGCATTACTGCATCCCAAGTATGAATCCTATCGTTGAACTATTGAAAACGAAAAAGGAAAATAAGGAAAGAACTAAAATTTCAAGAATTCTGGTGATTCTTTTGTGAACTTGTGGAGAATTTGTTGCCAATTCTAAGAGGATACATTGGTGGTTGTTGATTTTGTGGAAGGCTTTGTTGTGTTTAATTGTTAAGCTCACATGGCTTCCATGTAAATGTAATAGAGTTATGTATGCCTTGTAGAAGTGCTGTTTTGGAAAGAGGAACTGGTGATGCCTTTTATTACCAAGCTAAGATTGTTTTACATTTGAGTCTCTCTCTCTCTCTATCTCTCTCTCTCTCTCTGCTAAGATTGTTTTACTTTAGAATCTCTCTCCCATCCCATCTCTATAACCATGGACTCGAAAGAAAACAATTTTAAGCCTAAAAAATAGTTCATTTTTCTTTGGTTTTTTTTAATTGTTCATCTTGCTTTTGTCACAAAAAATAATAAAAAATCATCTTGCACAACCTCCTTTGGATTGTTGATTTCAAGTCTTTGTATATGTTCCTCAGATTAAAAAATATGAATTCCACGATTAGGGGTGGAAAATGGATATGGAAGCAAGATGTGTTTCAGATCCTCAATCCATGTCCAAAATGTTTGTGGAAGGTGCTGCCTCATGCAGCTGTGAAATCTTAAGGAACTTTTTTTAGTTCTTCCTTGTGTAATGGTTAATGACATGTTTGGTAGGACCGCCCCACTGTGAGAACGAGATGTCTAGGCTCAAGGGTTTTCAGGAACTAAAATTGCATTTTTCAATGAAGTTTTGAGATCGGCAGTGATTTAATAATAGGGCGAGTAGTTTCTATTCGGCTAACTTACTTGGGCTGGGGTCCTAGTTGAAAAAATATAAAAAATAAGTAACTTATGTTGGATAATATTTTTATTTTTGTTTTTGTTTTCTATCATTTTGACAAAGGTTGGAAAGTGTTTTGGCTATAAATGGTTATTTTTAAATTTTCTGTTTTTTTGGATAATTCTAAAGTACCCCTAGCGACAAGTTGATTTTTTTAAAATCAATTGTTTTTACTGTTTTTTAACCTTATTTTTATGTATGTTATTAATTTTACTTTAAACATACATTTTCTATTTTTTTTAATTTTTTAATAAATTTTCAACCTTTTGTTTTGCTACAAGATTTGGCACTACTGGCCGAGTTACTTGGACTCGGTCCGAGTACTCAGATCAAGCATGGGCTGAGTGCCTGTTTCCAACATTGGAGATGAGTTTCACTAAAAAATTAGAAAGTTGTTGCGGCCCAACTAGAATAGACGATGACTATATTTTTACTTAAGATGCAGTTAGCATGCGGCCAAGCCCGTGCATGTAGAAATGCGGGCTTGGCAATTAATATATATGTTAGATATAATTTGATCTTAATTTTTGGAGAATATAGAATATTTAACATGGAGATCATGAATATAAAAAAATAAATAAAATTTCAAAACTAGCAATAACAATTTTGATAAGAAAACATCTAGTTTCAGTTGTGTTTAGTCGGACCACCCATTTGCAAAGATGAATGATTTATACCTTCAGATTGCATGTTGTAGCATATATGCGGTGCAGCCTGCATGAAACAATTGTTCTATTACTTATTCATATTACTTTTTGAATGCTCACCCTCTTAACATCTGTACGTCCTCTCGGTTTATGGAGGGGAATGCTCAACTTCCAGCTATTTGATTGGATAGGGGATAACCCACATGCAAGCTTGTTATCGTGATTATATGAATCATACCATATTTTTAAGGGCAAAAAGACCTCTTTAAAATTATAATCTCAAATGACTCCTTGTTGATGTAAATCCTATTGTCCTCTCTAAATTAAAAGAAAATAACGTTTTATCCCCTCATCTTGTCCAAATTACAACATTTACATTTTTACTATTTTTGTATACACGCATGTTTAAATAGAAAATGAGATGCCACTTTTAACCTACTTATGAGATTTAGGTGATGTGAGAGAGATATGAGGGTTCAAATGAGGTTGAGAGAGAGATAGGGGAAGAGGTTCACGAGTGAGGAACATACAGAGAGAAAGCAGTTTTTCTAGGGTTTTTATGTATGAGTCATTGGAAAAAACAAAGGCATATTATAATTTAGAAAAGGTTTATATATTGCAACTTTATACTATTGAAGTGAGGTACACCTAAAAAATCCAACGGAAGAGTGTTTTGATGTTCAAGAAACCTATAATTCATCATCTCAACTTCAAGATGTATGTACATGTAGAAAAGCAAGAATTCCAAGTTCAAAAAATAATGTATTTTTTAACAAGTTATCTAAATTTTTATTTTCAAGATTTTCAAAAGTTTATTGATATGTTTGATGTGTACTATTTTTTGAAAATTTTTATTTTATAAATAGATATGAAGATAGATTTTCATGCAATCCTAAAGTTTGGCACTGGAATGACATCTCTAAGCAAATTTTAGAGATGGTATCTTACTTCTCCATTGCAAGGAGGTAACCTTATACAAACCTCACTCTTAAAAGTTAAATAATGAAACAGGTGCTTAGGAGGCTTGAGGTCCTTTTTTTTTTTTTTTTTTGCCTTACAAAAAAAAAAAATAAAAAATTAAAAAATAAATATAGGGTCCGATGGAGTCAATGGGCTTTCTTTGAACTGCAAGGTTGCTTTGTATTATGATGTTGGGGAATATATCGTACACATTTGGTTAGTGTGAAAATATTTTGAAGTACAAAAGTTTTCTCACATGATTAAATGGGGAAATATTTTCACATCAATCGGTCACGCCATCTCAGCAATCACCAATCGATAACTAATGAGTATAAAATATTTTTAGCAATCACGAATCAATAACTAATGAGTATAAAAGTATTTTCACACCTAATGACACGAGAGGATGCCAAATGTGCTAACTAGCTTTTTGCCCTATTTTTTCAAAATAATAAGGGTAATTTCGCTATTACCTAGTAGGACTCGCCCTAAATAGCACCTTCCCTTTAGATAACGAAAAATGGTCTTTTAGGACGCTCCGCATGAGAAGCTCATTCAGTGAAGCTTCGAGCTCCATTGCCATGCCTCACTGATTAGGCTTTTTCTTCGTTGATTCTCTGCAACTTTAATTGCTCCTTCAATTCTTCTACACATTAATATGAGTTGCTTTCAACTATTATTAGGGTTTCCTATGTGAGTTTTTCTCTTGCTCTAATGGCTTTGGCAATGATTCTGAAAGTTTTTCATCTCAGGCGTGCTTTCCTGGATTAGGTCTTATTTATAAGTTTTCTCTTTCTCTAATGGCTTCTCCAGTATATCTGCAACATTCTTATCAGGTACCCTCTCCTCTTTCTGTAATGTTCTTGAGGTGCCCTCCTTGCCATGAAATTCTAGGGAAGTCACTGAAAGTTAGCTCTGTTCGTGCTTCAAATGCTTTGAATTCACTGAAAATGGAAACTGTAAGTCCCTGTAGAGTTGTGAAACTTCCGTCAATAGATGACCTAAGGGCATCACGTGCACTGAATTTACCTAGAAATGAAGTATTTATGAAATCTAGTGTGTTGCAATTGCCTAGAACAGCGATGGTTAGATCCTTGAATGTGTCGAAGCCATGGACGAATGAGTTTTTTAGCACATCAAATGCCCCAAATGTACAGAAAATGGAGGCTCCTAAGGCTTCAAATTTATCTGAATTACCAGAAATGGATACCAGTACAGTGTCAAAGAGAAAGAAAGCAAGTGCTTCGAAAGTGTCACGAGCATCAAAAATTCCCGAGAAAAGGACTACTAGGGAATCAAATGCATTTAAATTACTTGAAAAGGACAGTGTTGAGGCATCAAGTTCATCAAAATTCCAAAAAATGGATATTGTTAGGACATCTGAATCACATGTAATGGAGAACATGACTTTATATGATCTCTTGAAATTACCAGATATGGAAACTGATAGTGAATCAGATTCACCGCACTCTCTAGAACCAGAGACACTCATGACATCCACAACTACCCGTCGTACTCGAAAAAAAGATCCATCTTCTTCTCCATCCCCAAAAAAGGCTAGGCGTTCAAAAAAGACTGAACCTGTGCAAGAACCAGAAGGCTCAAAAAAAATACAAGAATATGAAGAAGAAGGAGATGGTGATGATGAAGACCCAATGGATTTCCCTTATGAATGGCCTCCACTAATCTGTTGTTTTGGAGCAGCCCAAAGAGAGTTTCTCCCTACTGTTAGAGTTGCAGAGAGGCAAATGCACCCTGACATCTACTCGACGTGGAAGGGTTTGCAATGGAGCCCACCTGAATTTACTAGGGCACCTGGGGGGCCTCCATTTAATGTGGCCATATCGCATGTTCGGTTAGGTGGGCGAGCTGCTTTTATGGGAAAGGTCGGAGGGGATGACTATGGGGATGAGTTGGTTTACACCTTGAATAAAGAAAAGGTTCAGACTCGTGGGACGAAGATTGATCCATCGGTTAAGACTGCACTTTCATATATGAAGATTGTTTGTAAGGATGGGAAGCTGAGTTTAGAGCCGGTGAAGGAGTGCGCTGAGGATTCATTATGTAGCTCAGAAGTGGACATTGCTGTGCTGAAAGAGGTAAGCAGTGGGGCTTGTAGTCCTATGACAAGGTATAACGCAAATCAATGGGCAATAGATCATGGAAACCATTTTTCATAGAAGTTATTGCTGACCAATGAAATGATGTATGATGACATTGAGTGGGATTCATTGCAATAGGAAATAACCCCAATGCTGACCTTGCCATCTCCATTACTGTCCATTTCATTTGATGTGTGACAGCAATGGCCTATAATTTATCATAATCCATTGGGTTAGGGTATTCATTCCTTTCCTTTATGTTTATTATATGTATTATTTTGTAGGTGAAGTTGTGGACAATTGTACACTATACCATAGCCTAATTTAGACCATATTATGTGGAACATGGCTCCCTTCATAGATAGCCTTTTCGTCTCCTCTAACATAGGTTTGAGGCATTTGCAGATAAAACGTTGGCAAAATTACTCCTCCGATTGCAAGGTCCATTTAGGATGAGAATTTGAGGAAGAATCCCCTGACTCTCTCAGATTTCCTCAAAACAATTTCACTTAGAATAAAAGCTGAAAAGTACCTGGCTCTTGTTATATGGTAACCGCCTCTACTGATAGAAGTGAGCAACTTGTTATATTTGTAACTAGGGATTACGGAAGAACCCAACTATTGATCTTGATTATTGAAGTCTTATTTATGTGGGCCTCTGTATTTACAAATGCGAGAACACTCACTTAAGAAAGACAAAATAGTTAACATCTATACACATGAAACACATTCAATCATCCAAGGTATTTGAATGTTGGTCCTTGAATGATAAAATTACTCAATTCACCTTGTGAAGATGTCCGCTAGTAAAAAGTGCTAGACCAAAATATTCTGCTCTCAAAACCTGTTATGTGTTTCTGAGTTTATATATTTATGGTTTTAAGATGTGATTGATAGAAATGTATCAAATATAAAACTTCTTACTTGATTATGATTGAGTTCTTTCATGAAGTCATATGCCTTCTCTTAGTAGGTCGATCTTTTTATTCTGGGTGAAGATATTCCATTCTTTTGGAAGTTCTCATCTCACCATTTATTCCTCGTCCATATTTCAAGTGAAGCTGTCAAAAGACACTGTAGCTAATTTCTTTCAATCTTTACTTGCCCAAAATCTTGCAGGCAAAGATATTCCATTTTAATGCTGAAGTTCTCACCTCACCATCTATGCATTCTGCTCTATTCAGAGCAATACAACTCTCAAAGAAATATGGCGGCCTCATATTTTTTGATCTGAACTTGCCATTGCCTCTCTGGAGGTCCCGTGATGAGACAAGAAAAGCTATTCAAGAAGCATGGAACCAAGCAAACATCATTGAGCTAACAAAGCAAGAACTAGAATTCTTGCTTGATGAAGATTATTACGAGAGGAAAAGAGAATATAAGCCCCAATATTATGCCGAGTCCTATCAGCAAACGAGGAAACAGCGTAACCATTACCACTACACTCGAGAGGAGATAGCCCCACTGTGGCATGATAACATCAAAATCTTGTTTGTGACTGATGGGACTTTTCGAATACATTACTATACACCATCTTTTGATGGGGCAGTTATTGGGACTGAAGATGTGCTCCTCACCCCATTTACTTGTGATAGAACGGGTTCAGGTGATGCTGTTGTTGCTGGTATAATGAGAAAACTTACCACACATCCTGAGATGTATGAGAACCAAGACATTTTAGAGAGACAACTTCGCTTTGCCATTGCAGCTGGGATCATATCGCAGTGGACTATTGGTGCAGTGAGAGGGTTTCCAACTGAGAGTGCTACCCAAAATTTGAAGGAACAGGTATATGTCCCCTCTATGTGGTAGGGCTCTTATAAATTTTACATGATCCATGTCATCAGTTGTGAAAAGTGAAGTTCTTGGAAAAGATTCATACTGCTGTTTTATGGGGGAAGTTATTTTATGAGAAAGAAGTGTTCTTATCTTAGAACCTTCTTATGGTGCAAGTCCAAATGGATCCCTACAAAAGAGATTCTTGCACTATTTTGGCCTATGTTCGCCCCATTAAGTATCAGGTGGGCCTTTCTGAATCAAATTTGTAGTGTGCGAAGCTTACCAGTTGTTGCCAAGAAAATTTTTCTGCCGGCATGTACTCAGCAAATTTTGACCGAAATATGAATCTTGTTTCTCTAAGTTTGCACTGACGTTTGCTTTGTTCTCCTCAGAAGTTTTGTATCTACAAACCAAATAGAGTTTTCTGGGAAGAGTTTGTGGCAGCATACTAAGTACCATATATCGTAGCCGATTGGACTATGGTGCAATTTCCCTCCACATAGATCAGCCCTCTCTTGGATTTATTTTCTGTTTCTGATCATTTAGAGGGTTACTTTCTTCAAATGTAGAATTGTAAGTTTCCTTATTGTGTGGATATTTGCAGTGTCGTATTTCAGAAAAATTATACCGGTCATGCTTATTTATCGAGGAAGTAAAAGATATTCATCAAGCTTGCTTGTTTCATAATTGTTTATTCTCAAACTCAACATGCTTTATGTTTTCCTGCGACATTTACAATCTTTGATGAAACTCCCCGTTTTGATTTGATGGCCATGCATACTCATTCTCCCCTTACACTTAGATGCTACGGAATGCCTCATATAATCATCAGTGGAGACATCAATTCTAAAAAAAAATATGAAAAAAATTCAATTTTCAAATCCATTGCATTCAATTTTTTATGGGATTGGGATATGACAGTGTTCCCTTCTCATTAGAGACCATAAAAGTCTCTAGTGTTAGTTACTGAAGGATGCAGTAATCTCTACTTAGGACAAAGAAATTGATTCCAAAAAGGTGACATGATGTATTTACCTACAAATAAGAAGTTGATGAGATCAGTAGAAAAAATATATTAAAAAATTTACATCCCCTTGCATGGGAAATATCACAGGAAAGTTGCGATATGAATGATATTCCATTAGCATTACTGTCGCCATTCGCCATCTAATGAAATGATAGATGGTGATGGAGAGAGGGGCCTACCATTTGAGTTCTTCCTTTATCTGGTAGGTCCCACTTCCTCCCCATCAATGCCTATCATTTCATCAGATAAACGCCAATCAGCAATTAGTATGTGACACTCTTGGTGATTACTGTTGAGCTCACTCGATCGAGCGTTCTCCTAAAACTGCAGATGTCTGCAACGGAGCCTAGATACATAAAAAAAATACACCAAAATGTGCGTGTGTATGAGCGAAAATAAAACAAGCAATAAATCAAATAAATACTGAGACTAAATTTAGGTGGTTAACTTTTTTAAATTACGTCCACAAGAAAAATATCAAATGCACTATTAAAAATAGGAAAAGTATATAATGAGATCATTTAACTATGGTACAATGTAAAAGTTAGTCACAATTAATCTTGACCATTGGATGTGAAATTAATTGGTTATATTTATTGTATTGTATAAGCTCAAACTTCAAAATAACTTTCCTCGAACTTCGTGAGACATCCAAACAATCAAATTTCATATCGAATGGTTTTATGTAATTGCAACCTCGAAAGGAAATGGTCTCATTTTATACAATCCCTTAAAAATAATGGTTATAAAATCATCCAAAGATTTCTTATAGAGGATTTTCTCTGTCGAGGATTTCCTTTCTCTCAGGTTTTCTCTTAAAAGCTTTCTTCCTTTTCTCTAACATGCTTATCCCTCTCTCTCTTCTTTTTCTAAGGGCACCTCTTTCTCTTCTCCTTCTTCTTTCTAAGAGAAGGCTCTTTGTATCTATCGATACAACCATAGGCCTCAACATAAGGCTTTTATATAGGAAGAGATTTTACTTCCTAAAATCTCTATCCACTCTCATATTGAGTCTATCTCACAAACCAACTCATTCACTTTTGTCTCCAAGTCAATATTTTGATATGCATAACTGCCCCTCTAACTTGGGGAAAAGACGTGGAAGTCCTCCAACAATTACAACATATCAATAAACTCTTGAGGTGACCATTATGCAACATGATCTTATGTTAAGAATAACCTTAATTAGAAATCATTTGTTAAGAATAGTCATCATGCATAATCTCAAGTAATGTTAACCTTTGAAGCAATCTCACGTTTTTTTTTTTTAATTCCCATTTTCGTCTTATGGGTAAGGTTTTGGTAATGTCGCATAGAATTGCAGCTCAAAAACTTGTTGGTAAAACTCATAATCAGCACAAGAAAAACAGTGTGTTGGCCTGGAAATCAATTTCTACCCCTTATTGTGGAATTTGGAGCTAAAAAAGGGAACTTAAATTGGAAAGTTCACATAATGCTTTGTACAATGAACCATTTTTAGACATTGTAATCGATTGGGTTTTTCATATCTTATCAAGGTGGAGATGTTAGATTTGTTGAGTTTCCAGTACATGGACTGGTTTTTTGGGATGAGTCAAGAAGTCTGAGAATTTTTTTTTTTTAAAACTTTATCTATTCAATGATACTCTTAAAAATCACACGTTTAGAAATTTAAAAAACGAGAATGATTGTGACCTCCATGTACAAAAAATAAAAAATATTTTTGTAGACAATCCTCAATAATAATGTATGTCAGCTTGCTAGCTTCATGCTTTTGATTGTTTTTATTTTCTAGATTGACACTTTGAATTCTCTCCCTTGGTGCTTTGGAGAGGTCATATATTTACGTTTGTTTGCGTCAATCTAATTTAAATTAGAACTTCATTGGCCAAGTGGGTCTGGCATGGACAAGAATTCAATATGGTGTTACAAAGTTCACAATCGGGCTCAGACCCACTACGGATTATGATTCACCTAGTCTGACTCGAGGGACCCAAAGTCGGACAAAGAAATTCAAGAAAAGAAGTAAGGAATTAGGACGATTCCGGAGTTCTTCTAATCAGGCTCCTGATTCTGATCTAATTAAAGCGTTCTCGAATCGGCTCAACAAGAATCACATAATCAATTTGGCACAATTGGGCATGAAAATTTCACTATAAGTTCGCCCAACCAAATGAAGACAATGAGGTCAAGCTCTCTGTCTAAAATAAGCAATCCTTTCTGACTGTGGGCAAGATCGTTAGGAAATGGACAAATGGATGAACTATTTGTCTGATTTACAATGAAATCAAACGCTTAATCTACTAGAAATTATTAGAAAAAGAAAAAACAGAAAATCAAAGGCCTTATGATGTTGGTGTGACGCATTCAGCACAAAGATTTGACAAACCCAAAAGCAAATGTTAGTTATGAAGTAAATTCAGGGACCGATTAATATAGAGACCTGACCAAAATGGGTTCATAATGATGACATGGGAACTTAATGATCTGATTTAGATGCCCTTTGAAGGATAGTGCAAAAGCCTAAATAATGGAAAGGATGAGGTTCTATAAAGCCTAGGTTTTATGACAGCAAAATAAAGATTCGCCTCAAATCCTAGTTCGGAAAGCACTTTTGACAATGGATATCTCCATGATATCAATTTCCAACACCAATAGTAAAATTCGGAACTCAAAAATGATATAAATCTACAGATCTATGAACACTTATTTTTAGGGTGAAATAGACGATCTAGATAATTTGTTACAATACACATTCTTTTTAGAGCTTGAAATCCAAATTTTTTTTTACAACCATAATGTTCAAGCCAAGATGATTGATGTAAAGGTTTCTAATACTTGAATTACAATTTTTGATGAGTTATGAGGTGAGACTTGACTTCTTGTGATAGGGCTACAACCCTATCAAACCATTTTCCTAATAGAAATTCAATAGTATTAAAATATTAAGGTTGGCAAATTGTTTATGGATGAGGTTTCTATAAGGTTAGATTTTATGAAAACAAAATAAGGCCTTACCTTAAATCCTCGTCAAAAAAGCATTTTCGGCAATGAAAATCTCCATGATGGCTCTAAAATTAATTTCTAACACCGACAATAAAATTCGATAATAAAAAAATAGTACAGATCTTGTGGATCTATGAGCACTTATTTTTAAGGCAAAATTGACCGTCTAGATAATTTGTTACAAGGAAAAAGTTTATATAAAGATGCTACCTAATAATGTAGAACTACAAATGCCCCTAAAAAATCCATCAGAAGAGATAGTTTTAATGTTGAAAACCCTTTGATTGATCATCTCGACATCGAGATGTATGACTATGAAAAATAAAAAGATTTTAAGTCTCATAAATAATGCATTTTGCATCATATTATCTACACTGTCCATTTTCAATATTTTCATATGTTTATAGATCTACTTGATTTTAACTATTTTTGAAATTTAGAATTTTATAATTAGATATAAAAATAGATTTTGAGATAATCCTAAGAACATTTTACATTTAAATTATATAACATGATAAAATTTGAAGGTGCAGATTACCTCTACACCTACGGATGCATCCGTATGCAAACTGCACCTTGTTACAATAACCATATTTTTAGAGCTTGAAATCTTTTTTTTTTTATAACTATAATGTTCAAGGTAAGATGATTGATGTAAAGGTTTTTTAGTGCTTGAATTCCAATTTTCAATGAGTCAAAAAGTGAGGCTTTACTTATTTTGTTAGGGTTACAGCTCTATCAAACCATTTTCCATTTTTTATAGAAGAAAAGTATTCGGTAGGTTGACCTGAAAAACATTCTAAACCATGGTAAATACTCGTTTTTTTTATTTTTTATTTTTATTTTTATTTTTTACTTATAAGATCTTTGAATTTGAATTTCCAAAAATTGATACATATTTGATGATCTTTGAAGAGATAAAATGGAGTTCCAAAGAAGAAGTACAAAGTAGATTATTTTCAAGCTCGAAATTATTTATTTATTAATTTATTTTTCTTAGATTCATGATTATGGATCCATAAAAATTTGGATCCAAAATCCATATTTAAGAAAGATTCAAGAGGCGGGATGTTGATACCATAGAAACCGTATTATGAATCCCCATAAGCTGGATTAAGATCATAATAACATATATTTTTTCTTCGGCCAACCATTTGGTTATATGCACAATTTACAGTTCTGATCAATCTTTTTGAAATAAAGTACCGTGTATGTGCAATATAATCACAGAGAGAGAGAGAGAGAGGGAGAGAGAGAGAGAGAGAGAGGAGAGAGAGAGAGAGAGAGAGAGGGGACGGTACACTAGTTGTTAGTTCGACTATAGTTAATTAATTAATAAAGTAAATAACGTACGGACCGTAAGTAGTAAGTAGTTACGACTAACTAACTAAAGTAA
>NW_006499435.1:3467346-3479753 GCF_000471905.2 Amborella trichopoda
GAGAGAGAGAGGGGTCCAACCATTTGTATTTTGGCCAATGTTAAATTACTTATTAAAGAAATAAATGGGCCCAATGTAAAGATTTGCATACCAAATAAATGGGCTTTATGGGCCAACCATGAGTGTTTAGACATGTTGAACTAGCAAATGTGGTCGACCCATTGACACTTAAAACCAATGATTCAATGAATTACTATCTTTAAGTTGTGTGGCCACTGAAGATTCCTTATTCAAATGTTTTGTCGCTTGAAAAAGGCACTTTTGTTACTTCATTGACATTTTGAAAAGGAAATGGTAATGGGGTTGGTTCATGACCAGTAAGTGGGACAATGACCAGTAAGTGGGACAATGAACAAATGAATGAATTTGTGACTTGTATATCGTTTTTTGGAAAAATTGAACAAATAAAGGAGGTCAATGAAATGGCTTTTGTCTTTGGTTTTCTTTTTTTTTTTAATAATTCAGTGGGGAAGACGACTAACCGCTGCCCCCGTTTTTTCAAATAATTTAGGAGTTAGTTTTTTTTTTAAAGTGTTAATGGGGTGGTGTGAGTAGAAATGAAAACTACAACGTATTGAACCCTAGCCCCTTTCATGGTTCTTACTTCAGTTTATGAAAGCAGCTAAAATCATATGAAAAACCCACCTTAGAAACTCATTTTAGAGATAGTTTAAGACCCAAAACTTCACAAATCCACTTAAAAATATTGAGATCTAAAGTCCTACTCATTTTAGAGATAGTTTAAGACCGAAAACTTCACAAATCCACTCTTTTTCGAGAAAAAATATTGAGATCTAAAGTTTTAAAAAGTCTCCATATTGACTGCTTGGTCGTGTAGGGTACCCATTTTAACATCTGATGGTTTGGATTCGGGATTGTAATCGCTGGACTGAAACTACGATTTCATATAAACCTTGACCCAAAATGGTTCCTGATTATGGTTATGACTTGATTTGTGGTTAAGTGAATAAACTATGTTTCTATTGCTTCAAAAGGGAACTTCATGTATTTAAGTGACACATTGAACAAATAAGAGGGACCTCATTAAACAAATTATGATAAACTTTAATAGAATTAACCTTCTAGTTTTTATATACCTTATGGTGTCAACAAGACATATTCAACAAATACTTATTCAAAAGGATGAAGTTTCTATAAGGCCTAGGCTTTATGAAAATGAAATAAAGCTTCATCCAAAATCCCAGTTCAGCAACGGAAATCTCCATAATGGCTCTAAAATCAATTTCCAATATTGACAATAAAATTTTCAACTAAAAAAATGTATAGATCTTACAGTTTTTTGAACAATTATTTTTAGGATAAATTGATGACATTGACAATTTATTAAGATATATACTATTTTTAGAACTTGAAATCCTATTTTTTTTCACAACCATAACATTGAAGCCGAGATAATCGATGTAAATGTTTTCCAACACTTGAATTGTAATTTTCAAAAAGTTATGAGATGAGGCTTTACTTAGTTTGATAGAGTTGCAGCTTTATCAAACAATTTTCCTCTCCAAAAACTTATATTGAACAAAAGAATGACTTGACTAAAAGGAAGGTTTGAGTGATGGAATGAATGAGGCTCATGGGCAAGGAAAAGCCCCAAATGAAAGAGCTTAAATGTGTAGCTTAAATCGGTAAGAAGAATAGAAGCTTAATTAGCCATTATAACAATCGAAGTATAGATTGTAATAAAACATAAATCCACGAATTCTAGGAAGTTTGAAACTAAGTTTAAAAAACATAATATTTCAATTAAGAATCGCATTTAGAGATAAAAGAGGAAAAGAAAAGCGGAAAATCATTGGATATTAACAATTGAAGTGATACATAGATTGTAGTGTGCATGGATAGCAATGAGTTATACATAAGCATCAAAGGTATAAAAAACCGACTTGAATTCACAATTGCACTATCGATGAAATAAAGAAGCTGAAAACTGATCAAAGATCAAAAAAATGAATTAATGATCTATAAATCAAATGTATAGCTATACGGCATTCCATCCAACTATATCCTATACATTTGTCCCTAACTGTGAAACCAGAAAAATTATCATTTGTCTATCCTTCGTCCCTGACTATGCAACCGGCTCAGAAACCAAAAGAAATTATCCTTTGTCTCCCAACTATGAAACCAACAAAAGTATCCTTTGCTTCCGGACTATGAAACCCAGAAAAAAAAGAAGCCAAAACTTCTCAACCAGGCCTTGGGGAACCATATCGACGTCTTAACATGAAACTCATTTTTCTAAATTCTGCAAAATTTTCTTGTTTCATTGGATACATTTCAGTGAAATTCTAATCTGAAACTCATTTTATCTGAAACTCATTTTTCACTATGCAAAATTCCTTGTTTCACTGAATCTGTTTCAGTTCTGAATTTGCAGATGCAGCCGATTTTTCACTATGCAAAATTCCTTGTTTCACTGAATCCGTTTCAGTTCTGAATTTGCAGATGCAGCCGGGATAAGGGTTTGCATGAAAGTTTTCCTCAAGTCGAGGGAAGTCACCACTTTCTCTGAATGAGGGACCTCCAGTCTTGTTCTTATGTGCAGCCTGCACCTTATTTGAGAAATTTTCCCAATGAAGCTCACCCCTGTCTAGTTTATCAATCAATTGGACGAACTTATGCCTGAAACCACAAAGAAAATTAGAAAATTAGCATAAAAGTTAGAAAATTAACATAAAAGTTAATATATAATAGCATAATCCTTTCAAAAAGAAAAAAAGACATCACTACAAAAACACAAACAAACAAAATGTTTGCATATTAAAGAAAGAAAGACATCACTACAAAAAACAAACAATGTTTGCACATTAAGAGACGGTATTCATTCATGCATGAACAGAGAGATAGACACAAAGAGATGAACAAAGAGTTTTAGTCTCCCGACATAAATGCACAAAGAGTTTTAGTCTCACTTGTCGGGTATTATGGTCTTCTGAAAATCTTGAAACTTTCGATGACCTTGTACTGCCTTAGCCATGTTCCCGTCATAAGTGTACACAAATACGTCACTTTTAACGGCTAACATGTAGTCCACAGCTGCAAGCCTGTTCTGATACTGTTTAAACAGAGCCAGTTCATCTTCAGTTGCAAGAGTAGAGTGAGTGTACACATGCGGGAATTCACTTCGGAGAATTTTCATGCTATTGCTCCCATATATCTCTCCTGCAACAATGTAGATGATAGTATCTTCGGGGTAACCCATGGCTTTCAAAAAGATTGCCGTTTCTCTAGGGGTCATTGGGCACCCTCCTTGAATCCGTTTATCTTCTCCATCGATCTCTTTCTCTTTCCAATGCTTGACTGCCTTTCTCATTTCATAGAGATCTTCTGATTCTTCTGAGGTAAGGTTGTGACTGCATCCTGTGAACGCAAGCATGTCCTTCTCGTATCTGCAGAAATAAGTGGAACATAACACAAAGGATAAGCAGCTGAAAGAAGTGGAAGATAACACAAGGGATAAGCAGCTGAAATAAGTGGAAGATACAACAAGGAAGAATTTGATAAGAAGCTGTAATAAGTAGAAAAAACAAGGAAGAATTTGATAAGCAGCTGAAGGAAGCCGAAATAAGTGGAAGATAATGCAAGGAAGAATTTAATAAGTAGCTGAAGGAAAAAACACAAGCAAGAATTCATAAAAGGTTCAGAGTTTACTCGGTTTACACTGGTTATCATCCATAAATGAGCATAAACATGATAAATGTTTAGAGCAATATTTATAATCATGAATCAGTAACATTCATTATCGTCTGTCATAAGGCTAATAATGGATCAGTAACATCTATTAATCTAGAATTTCATATCAGAAGCAAGAAAGACTTTGTAAAACCTTCATATCGAATTAAGAAACATCTATCATTGGTCATTCACACATTCACACAATTATAAAGTTCCAGAAAATTGAGATTCTATCATTCACAATTATTAGTCATTTATATCATTCACAATTATTGGTCATTTACAATTATAAAGCTTTAGAAAATTGACATTTTTCACACAAAGCAAGCAAGATTCTACAGATTTTTTATAAAAAAGATTCTCATACGAATATACCTCAAGTGCAAAGCAATAAAAGGCTTGCCGTCCTTTGTTAATCTATCGATCAATTTCTTCCCAAACTCATCAATCTCTTTAGTAAATCTCAGAGCCCCATAATTTGCCTTGCAACGAAGCTTTTGAATTGAATCGGCAAGGCCATTGTTCGCTAGTCGAGAATCAGTGTGGGTGAAATTGATCACCTTGTGTTGTAAAAGCAAAGGAACAATCTCTTTCCGATAGTAACTCGCCTGCAAAAACAAAGATGTGATTTTTCGTAAGTGATAATCCATTGAATCACTGTCTTATTTCTTCTGTAAAAAGTGATAATTCACTAAAACTGGGGTTTTTCCTTTAGTGGTGATTCAATATGCTATGCTAAATTTTGTTTCTATAACCGATCGAAATGGTGTACTCCTTTCTCAACCTAATAGTATACTAAAAGTCCAAAAGAAGTGCTGTATTCCTCTCTCACCATAATAGTTCACAAGAAGTCCAAAAGACCAAAACTAACATGCATGTTTATCATTCACTTAGATGAGTAGTAGGGTTTTTTTTCTCTACACATTGGACAAGACAAGAGGGGTGGGTTTGATTAAACTACTTTGGGCTACACATTGGACCGCACAAAAGGGTTTTGATTAAAGTACCTTAGGAATAGTGGGGTTTTTCTTCTTTTTTTTTCTCTACACATTGGACCACAAAAGAGGGGTTTGATTAGACTACCTTGGACCACCACACAAGAGGGGTTTGATTAAAGTACCTTGGACCAAGACACAGGAGCTTTGTCGATCTTATTAGCAGCTGCAAGCTCGGGTGGCAGCTTCTCCACTATGTGAACATCATCCTTCAGATAATTGATAAAATGTTGGGCATCGAAAATGTCACCAAATTCACTGTGAAAATTCAAAATTAAATAATTCGAAAGAAGGATAAACAAAATTTGGTCAGAGGGGGAACAGATAGTATGTATGTCTCAACAACATTTGATTTGGTAACAGGGAGAACAGATAGTATGTATGTCTCAACAACATTTGATTTGGTAACAGGGAGGACAAGAGAACAGGGGGAACAACATAGTATGCGGTACATGTATGTCTCAACAAAATTTCTTTAGTGGGGAGGGGAGCAACAAAATTTGATCAGTGAGGAGAACAACATGTCTCATGAATGATTGGTTTCCAAAATACCTTGGATCAGTCCAGAATGAATTGTGATCAAGCATAGGAAGCACAAGAGTCGCGTTCATGATTTTTGCAATGGCAACCATATCACAGATCTGCAATTTAACAAAAATGCAATTTTTCATGAGAATTAGTTTGAGAATTATATGTCAATTTAATAATTCAAAAATAGAAGAAGCAAAAAAGTAAGAATTGCATCAATGATAAGTAAGAGAAATGGAGAGATACCCCTGTTCTCATTTGATTTAATCCCCCGTTGGCACGAGCGAGAATATATCCATTTGTTGCATCCACTCCTGATCAGGATATCAAATATTATTTAATATTTATTATTGATCATTATTCTCGTACATTATACAATCCAATTATGTGGAGATGTTACAGACATTATTTATTGTCTATAATTATTATTATACATTATTATGTAGAGGAGAAATAAATGGGTATGGAAAAAGTATATAATGCTTGAGAAATTGACAAAAAGACAAAAAAAAGAAAAGAAAAGTGCATAATGATTGACTGACTTACTGTGAGATTTTCTCCGAGAATCAATACACTGGGAAAATCCATTGCTATCTGGTTTACTCCATATTGGAAGTTGCTGCAAGAGAGATAGATAAATATTAGAGAGAATCATGAAAATTCAATAAAAGGAAAACCTTGGGATTAGAAGGGGTGAATTAGTGTAAAGTCTAGAGAGAGAGAAACAAATTTAAGAAAAGGAAAACCCTTGGGATTGTATGGGTTTACTTACTTTAAAGAGAATTACCCCCCCTTAAATAAATTAAAAATATCAAAAATCTTAAAAATAGAGAAATATATTTCTCAGAAATCAGTGTTTAGATGATCTAGATAGTTTTGAGGATGTGTCGGATCTTTCGCCTTCTCTTTTTTTGAAATATAAAAAGTATAAATCAAAATTTTCAACAATCCATAGATTACAGTTTTTTTTTTCATCTTTTTTAGCCTTCTAGTGATTTCTATTATCTCTAAATACTTCTTCTTATTTCTATTAACTGTAAATATTTTTTGTTATTTTTTAGAAAAAAAATTACTTCTTTTTTTCCTACATTCTAAATATGGGTGCATAACTAAGCCCAGTTACTCCCCTTGGGCCAGGACGATTTTCCTAAACACCGATTTAAAGTCTTCACCGGAAATAAACAAACCACATAAACATCATGAAATAATTTTGATTCATCAACTACCCAAAACAAAAAGCTAGAAAAAAGAACACCAAATTGTACAAAATCAAACCAAAATTCAACAATTTTTTTTTAAAAAAAAGTGAAATATGTGATGAACAGGGAAAAAAAAAGAAGAGGGAACTACCGGGGAAAAGATGGAAAATATGGGGCGGATATGGAAAAATCAAAAATAAAAAAAAAGAATGGGGTGAAAATCGGGAAAAAGGGAAAACCCTAGAGATTATATGTGGTGAATTTTTTTTTTTGGGGTGTAAATGGTGAATCATTTTGACGCCTTAAACAGAAATAAAAAATTTGCATTAGGGATTATATGGGGTGAATTAATTCAATGTTTTTGGGCAAATAGTGAATTATTTTAAAGTATAAACAAAAATAACAATTTGCATTAACACCAAATATGCATAAACATCAAATCGTACAAAATCAGAAAAAAACTCATCAAATATAAAAGCAAACAAAGTAATCATGAAAATTCGATTGAGTTAATACAACAAATTGTAAAAACCTTTAGAACTGCTCCTCCAAAGGATGATAAAAACAGTATGAGGACAAATATATTAGAAACAAAAAAAAATCAAATATCTTTACGTTAAAGAGAGTGCAACAAACAAACAAGCAAACCAGAAAGAATCAAACGAGTAAAAATACATGCTCATACAAAAATCATCAAATTTGGAATCATCCGAATTATAATAAAAAGAATCACAATAAAAACAGCAATCAATCCTACAAACCATGAAAATTTAATCCAAATATTGAATTTCAAAAATTGGAGAAAAAAACATTCAAGTATTTGAAGAGTAATGAAGATTTGAGACCCTCCCCTTGATGATCGTAGATCCAAATCCACATCTAAAGAAAGCTTTCGAGCCCTTTCCTCTTTAACCTCTATACCTTCTGATTCCCTCAATACACTAAACTCCATTCAGAATGTTAGCTCTCTCTAAAACCCATTCAAAATTTCACCTACCTTTCTCTCTCTAAACTCTAAACTCTAAATGACTTCCAAGTTCTCTCTCTAAAACCCATTAAAAATTTATTCCCTCACTAAATTCCATTCAATTCAAGATTTCACCTACCTCTTTCTAAACTCTAAATAAACGAGTATCTAAGACTAAACTGTAAAGAACTTCCAACTTCTCTCTCTAAAACCCATTCAAAATTTCAGCTACCTCTCTCCCAAAACTAACACAATCAAAATTTTAGTTACCTCTCTCTCTAAACTAACCCATTCAAAATTTCCGCTACCTCTCTCTCTAAACTAACTTCCAAGCTCTCTCTCTAAAACATTTTCAGATTCCCTCACTAAACTCCATTCAGAATTTTAGCACCCATTTATTCAGAATGTTAGCTCTCTCTCTCTCAAACCCATTTACTCAGAATTACCCTAAAGAACTTCCACGCTCTCTCTCTAAAACCCATTCAAAATTTCAGAATTTCAGCTTTTTTTTTTCTCTCTCTCTAAAATCAAAGTTTCAGCTATCTCTCTCTCTCTCTAAAATCAAAGTTTCAGCTATCTCTCTCTCTCTCTAAATCAGCTTTCTATCTCTAAAACCCATTCAAAATTTCAGCCCTCTCTCTAAAACACATTCAAAAAAATTTCTGCTCTTTCTCTCTCTAAAACCCAAATTCGAACTTCCAAGCTCTCTCTCTAAAACCCATTCAAAATTAAAACCCATATTCAGAATTACTCTAAAGAACTTCCAAGCTCTCTCTCTAAAACACGTTCAAAATTTCAGAATTTCAGCTTTTTCTCTCCCTAAAATCCAAGTTTCAGCTATCTCTCTCTAAATCAGATTTCTCTCTCTAAAGCCCAGCCCATTCAAAATTTCAGTTCTCTCTCTAAAACCCATTCAAAAAAATTTCAGCTCTTTCTCTCTCTAAAACAGAGTGCTCTCTCTTTCTCATCTCTTTCTAAAACCCACTCAAAGTTTGAGCTCTCCAAATTCTGGACAGCGTCCCCAGCAATAGTCATCCGCAGGAGAGCTTCTAAGCCATAGACATCCGCAAATACCGTCAAAAAGTAGAAAACCAAACAAATTTCTATAAGAACGTAATGCAAGAAAAATAAAAAATCAAAGAAAAAAACAGAAAAAAGAAATAAGACAAAACCAACTCAACATCAATAAAACATCTAATATTCAGAACAAAATAAAATAATATTTCAATCTGAGTAAGAATTCACAAGTAAATACATCAACCATAAAAACTTTGAATTAAAAGACAAAATTGAAGAAATACAAACCTTGTATTGATATTGTCCTGCATCAACCTCTTGAATAGCAGCATTATATGGATTTGATGTCCGCAGAGGAACTACCAAACGCTCCTCTCTATCGAGTGTTTCATCAAAAAAGTAGAGACCACGGAAGTTCCAAAATTGGAAAACAACGATGATAACAATAAAAAAGAGTGTCATACTAAAGTTAATCCATTGGACTCTCAAATTCGTAGGAAAAAAGAAGCCAGAGCCCGATCTCTCTTCTTTCAGTTCCCCAACGCCTTCGAGATTATGATTCGGTTCTTTCGATTCCACTACTTCGAGATCATAATCGGCATGTCTTCTCCTATTCATGGTACCCATTAAACCAGAGACAGGAGAATTGGAATTCGAAGCCGAAACATGGTTGCCGGTAGTAGCAGCATTAGCCATATTTGTATAAATTTAAAACTTTAAATCGTTGGATAAACATAAAATAAAGGATAGATATGCTTATGAAAGAAGATAAATTCGGGGAATCAAAAGATATTTGTAAACAGATGATCATAAGAATGAGATATAGATAATTATAAGAATCAGATATATCGGATGGAATTTAAAGAATATTTATAAGACATATTGGGCGAAATTAAAAAAATATGTATGAAATGAGATGATTATAAAAGTGAGATTATATCGGGTGGAATTTAAAGAATATTTGTAAATGGTGCTGGAAAATGGGTTCTTAATTTTATTTCTCTCTCTAAAAATTTGACGAATTTTGAAACATGGGTCACGTAATCTTCTCATATAGAGAGAAACGGAAGCTCCTTTAAAACAAAATTCTCTCCAGAAAATGACTCCTCTCTTCCTAAATCAGAGGGAGAAAATAACACTCATCTCTTCCTAAAACACGGATTTCTTCCCCAAAAAAAAAACAGAAGGTTTTAGAGAGAATTTATTCACCCAAAACGGATTTCTTCACCCAAAACAATAGAAGGTTTCAGAGAGAGAATTTATTCACCCGAAAAAAAGAAGATTTCAGAGAGAGAAACAACCAGCAACGGCCTTGTAAATCTCTCTCTAACTCAAAGTTATTGCAGCAAACTGGGTTTTTATATTCTCTTTCTAAAATTTCAAGAGGATGAGAGAGAAGGTGAATGATTTCTTTCTATTTTTTTCTCTCTAGACAAAAAAAAGAGAAATCTTTCTATTTTTTTTCTCTATACAAAAAAAAAGAAAAAAGAAAAAAGAAAAATCTGAAAGCTTTTTTTTTATCGACCCAAAAAAAAAGTTCCTGCAAAATTTCTCAGGGCAATGGAGAAATCTGGGGCGTCGGTGGATGTACGGACGTACGGAATTTCAACAGAAATGCTTGTTTTGTTATGAGAAATCTCAAGAATGCCCATGGGTTCCTGTTAATCGAAATGACGATGGCTAAAGAGTAGAGGGATTTCCCTACACCCGCGGGAGTGTAGTATTCATCTACTCCTCAGGCAAAGCTAGGGATGCTTTTTACCGCTCAAACTTTGGAGATTACATCTCTATATCGCATAGGTCAATCTCAGTTTTAAAAAAGATAAACTCTCTATATAATAGAAAAACTAATGCCAAGATTGAATAAAGACTTGGCTAATTTTTTAAGGGCTAAATCCTAGTGTCACAAAACTCAAAATATATACATATATATTTTAATAATCATCTAGTAATTCAAGTTTAAACAATTTTTTTTTTAAGTACGATGTTTTAAGTGAGGGGGTAGATGCACAATGTTCTCCCGCAGAACTTAGGCGGAAGAAAAAAAAGTACATTGTTTCAACTGCTTCAAACTATGCGGGCCCAATGGGTACAGTCCGATTCCAATTTGTCTCTTATTAGAGTCGGACTGAGTTATATATGATGTTTTGATATCTCGTGATTTGGATAGAGAATCAACTATCCATATTAGATTTTGAGTGCGTAATATGGGTCCCAATCGTTCCAATTTTACTTTTTTGTTTTTTGTAACTAATTTTTCACCAACTCTGTTAATCCAAATTGTAGATCTGGCCGATCAGGAGGATACAGTGGGTGGGTAATCTAGAACTATATTCTAGGTTTTACAATACTAGATATGTTTAACAAAGGATAATGTTTATGTAAAGTTGCAAGCTTACTTGTAGAAGTAGAATTGCAGTAATCTGCACCATCGATTTTATTTAGATGGTGTAGATTTAATATTATTTTAAAAGATACCTCATTTTTTGAAAGCTTATTATAAAATGTACCAAATCTAGTTTGTCTGATTAAAATGGGTAAGTATAACATCACAACTTTACTTCTACCAATAAAATTGCTTTTTATACAAATTGCGTCTGTTAACGAAATAATCTAACAAGAAAAAAATCATGAGAACTAGGCAATTTTCGATATTTTTGGCTGGAGTTGGAACCCTTTATATCTGATCCAACTCAGGCAATTTCAGAATCGGTCAAAAGTTTTTTAATTTGATAATAGGATAAGAAAGGTTTGTCAAAAGAAAAAAGTTTTGTTCCATTTTTTTTTAGTAACATTTGTTCAATTATGCGACCAAGTCATCAAATAATTATTCAACACAATGGTAAAAAGAACAACTAAACAAGATAAAAATAGATGAAATTTGAAGTTTATTTCGTTTCCAATGGGTTCTAACCACATGTAGAAACTTAGTTAATCTTTTTCCACCCAAAATGCAAAGATCCACAAGAACTACGCAGCATTGGGTTGGAAGAACTCTTTAGTAAACCTCATTTGACTCAAGATACGATCCTAATTCATTGAGAATTAATACGATCTCAAAACGTGCAATGAAGTCTTATTTCCTTCTACCCTTCTCTAGCCATTCCCCACTTTGATATTATTTTATATAAGCCCTATAGAACCACCGCTAAGTTGAACATACATTTTCCCATTTTTTTGTGGATTGGTTATATAGAGTCTTGGTTTATCTTTCTATAGGCATGAAGAAAGGTACTTTGATCCTTAAATGAAAAGTGGGTCAAACAATAAAGTATAAACCCAATAATGAAATCCAATTTAGTTGCATATAGTATAGCATCGCTTTTTTAAAAGATTAAAGCTAATGCTTGCATATATCTATTTAGTGGTGAATTTTCTGAAGGCTAAGGCCCATGTGCTTCGTGCACCAACATATAAAAAGTGGAAAATTTGTTTTTAAAAAAGTGACTTGTGACCCAGATCGTTCATTCGAAAAATCAATCCAGATTAGCAATGTAATCGGCAATCCGATCGAGTGAATCAGCCACTAAAGAAAAAAAAGAGGACAAAATAAACAATTAAAAAAAAAAAAAAGGCCAGTTCCTATATGGCAAATTCCCAATATATGGTGGAAATTAGACTGGTCCTCCGTATTCTGGATCCGAATCAGGTAATTCCAAATCCGATGTTTTTTTTAAAACCTAGCGCCCACGAAAAATATAAGAGTAATTGTGTAATTTCTGGGGTATAAGGGCATTCCAGAAATTTAGAGATCAATACGAGGGGTTTCTCCGTTCTTCCTGTGCGGTGGTGTTTCGCTTCGGCATTCCCGGGTCACGCAATGACCCTCGACACGCTCAAATCACGACTGGTACCTATCAAGAGTTCATCCGTCGACACGCGGATCAAATCCAACGGTCACTTTTTGATCGGGCCAACAAGATCGACGATCAACAAAGAAGATCTAAATCCCGTTTGTTTATTGGGTGTGGGGGCCATGTTTAACCTTAAAGTCCGCGCTATTTT
>NW_006499435.1:3481147-3517991 GCF_000471905.2 Amborella trichopoda
TCCAGGAGTTGGACTCGACGGGTTGGGTTTGGGTCCAATAGCCTGGACCCCATTCGGGTCTGGGTTAGGAATTGGGTCCAAGTAGTCTATCTGGGTCCACGTCAAGGTAGTTAAAAGTAGATTTTCATATCGGGTCTGAGTACCCCATATTCAATTTGGGTTCGGGTCTGGATACGGGGACTTTAGACTTGATCAGGTCTAGGTCAGTCTAGGAAAAATCAAGCAGTTTAAATCGGAACCGCTCAGTTAGATCAGAACTGGTTACTGGTTGGTTTTGGTTTCGACTGGTTTTGATGAACCGGCCGGGTATTTAAAAAAAAATTCAAGAAATTTATATAAAATTATAAAAAAGGAATTTTATTTTTAATGTATTTTTTAATAATTTTCATCAGTTTGGGAAAGATTGAAAAACAAGGCCGTTAATATTTCTTTTTACATTTTTCCATCTTTTTTTTTAGAAAATTTCAAAAATATTCTTGGGCACAAATTGGTTCTTTAAAATCTATTGTTTTCATTAATTTTCAAATTCATTTGGATTTGCTTTGTTTAATTTATGCTTTAAATATACTTTTTATATTTATTTTTAAATTATTTTTTGTATTGTTTTGTTTTTAACATTTTTTTGACCGTCCAAAACTTGCCCGGTTTACCGATTAGTACGATTAGTATCCAGTAACCGCTTTTGGCCCATGTTTGGTTAACAATTCCGGTTCGATTTTTCTAACACTAGTCTAGGTCAGATCCAGGTCAGATCCAAGTCCCACACCTATTAAAAAACTACGTATATTTGCTTTCTTTAGATTATACTGTACATTTACTCCCTCAAGCAAAATCACATAGGTCCTTCCATTTATTCCCTCGTATTAATTTCAGTATTAAGTGCTCTATTAGGATCATATATTTGGGGATGTATTTTCTCCAATTATAGAAAAAAGAATTAAACTCCCCTTGTCTTAATAGATAGCCAGAGCGAAGTATTAAAGAACTCAAAATCCAATTTCTTTTTCTAAATAACGAAAAAAGTTTACACAAGGTTGCAACCTTAAAATCTAGAATTATAGATGCACCTCAAAAATCAATTGGAAAATGTTGTTTTAATGTCGAAAATCATCTCGACATCAAGATGTATGAATATGAAAAAAAAAAAAAAAGATTTGGAGTCCTGGAGATTGTGCACATTGCAAAAAATTATCTAAACTGTCCATTTACAAGATTTTCATTAGTTTACAGATCTAATTGATTTTAACCATTTTCGGAGTTCAAAATTTTATAATTAGATATGAAAATAGATTTTGAGATAATGCTAAGAATTTTTTCCTCAACATTACAACCATAAAATTTGGAGGTGCGCCTTAATGGTGAAGTGCTTTCAATTTTAATTTACTTTTAATTAGGGAATCGAGAATACCATAAAATTTAGGAAAAATATCTCTTTATCCCCTATTTTTAACTTCCATATCTCATGATACCCAAAAATTGAAAATATTATTTATAACCAAAAAGTCTCCATCTTTTCTATCTTACGACCTTTGGACCCCTTTGACAAATCTTTTTTCAAGTTTTTAGGTCTTATTTGAAAAAAGACCCACGTAAACTATAAAAACAAATAAATCCTAAAAACTTGCCTTCATGTATAAGGAAGTGATTTTATGCAACGGATCTTCAAAAACCGTTCTACGGCTATTTGTTTGGTCTTATTTTAAAATAAACTTTATCGATTTCCTAAAACCTCTTTAAAGAAAATAATATTTTGCCAAAACAAATGAAAAAAAGACCCACGTAAACTCTGAAAACAAAGAAAAAAAAATCTGCCTTATAGTAATATAATAGAACATTATTCAAAAATCATGCTAGGGCCATTTGGTTGGTCTTAATTTTTAAAAAGATACTCTTTTCATTTTGATGAACTACCTTAAAATAAACAAAATTAGAAAACACATTTTAAAAAGTATTTTTAATTCATGTAACATAAGCTATTTATTTGGTGAGATGCTTAGATCTAGGCTTCAGAATGAATTTTTTTTTTTCCAAAAATTTTAGATGGTTTTGTTATCATTAGATAAACAACGTTAATAACAATAATAATTTTGAATTCCTTAAATCCTAGATCTTAAAATTCACCGAATTGACTATCTAGATTTATTGTTTGAGGGGACTAAGTTTAACCATATCTAACAGATTTTTTTATTGATTATTGAGATAGAGAGAGTACCTATACAAAATTTGGAGTCATATAAACTTCTAGAAGTGTGATTGTATTATATTATAATAAGCCATGAAATTATTATATTATAATAAGCCATGAAATCATTCTCCTTGAATTATTTTGACGCCCTTTTATTTTTTTAAATAATTTAATATGAGTTCTTTCGAGTATATGTCCTCCTTTAAAGGCCATGCTTTGTTGTGAAGAGCTCTCGAGTCAAAACCACTGCTTTGCTAGGCTACATGGAAAAGCCCTTACTGAACTTTAAGACTAAAATTTTCTTTTAGTTTTCCATTAGAGATGGGGTTTATTTAGGAATAGGTATTTGTCAGAGAATTGTTTATAGTAGGGAGAGATTTGGTGGCATTTGGTCGATAGGCAATACTCACAGGGGGGTTCATATATGAACCATGGAGTGGATCAACTTATGAGCATTTGTTGCTCCTCAACCAATAGAAGAATGAATTAAATAAAAAATATATATATATGCCTATTCAATTTTCCATTACCACATGCTTACCTTTCTATACAATATTAGTTTATGAAATGAGGTTTAAAGCCTTTAATATTTTTGTTATGCTTTTAGATGTCATGCTTGAGTCATTTTGCTACTTATAAATATATATTTCAAAATATAAAGATTATGTATTTAATATAAAATTTTAAAAACATTAAGACCTTTTTTTGTTGTTGTTGTAAATTGTAACAAATAATAAAATTTTCCTATCTTCTTTTTTTTTTTTTATAATTTCTCTTCCCTATTATCATAATTAAAAATTTCTTATTCTCTAATGGATGTTTCATTGCTCGTTGAATATTTGGTCAGTCTTCTACCTATCCTGGCATATTCACTTGCCACGCACGTGATTCCACTAGTAATATTATAATTATATATAAAATGGTTATTTGAGTTGCGCCCAATCACGTCCGGGTCTAGGTCCAGATCCAGTAATGTTTTTCAGGTTCGGGTTTCAGCCCGACTCGACCCGTTGCCACCCCTGCATGTCTGTCTCTCTTTGTCTCTATAGGCAGTTCTAAGCTGAGATCAAAGTGCGCATCTGCTAACAATTTCAGCATCCCCTTGCATGGGAAATATCATTGGAAAGTTTCCATATGAATTACTGTCGCCATCTGATGAAATGATAGATGGATGAAATGATAGATGGTGATGGAGAGAGGGACCCACCATTAGAGTTCTTCCCTTATCTGGTATGCCTATCATTTCATCAGATAAACCCCAATCAGCAATGAGTATGTGACACTCTTGGTGATTACTGTTGAGCTCACTCCATTGAGCCCTCTCGCAAAATTGCTGATAGACGAACTCAAATACAGGGCAAAATATATCAAAACATGCATGTGTACGGGTGAAAATAAAGCAAACAATAAGTCTTTCCATTTTTAGGTTACGTTCACGAGAAAAAAATTAAATTTACTAATAAAAATAATAGTTATAAAATCATCTATGAGATAAGCTTTTTGAATTCTTTTTACTTCTTATCACTCTAGGTTTTTTTGAATTCTTTTACGTCTTATCAAGGATTTTATCTCTCTAGGTTTTTCTATCTCAGTGGGTTTTCTATCTCTTAGAGGCTTTCTTTTATCTCTTTCTAACATGGTTCTCTCTTCTTCTTCTATCTATAAAGAAGGATCACCATTCTCTCGCTTCTCCTTCTTCACTCCAAGAGAAGGTTCTTTGCATCTATTGATACACTAAGAAGAAGCAAACACAAAAGAAGATGAAGTTGTTAAAACTGTTGGGAAGAGTGACAACCCTAGGTCTGAACATAAGGCTTTTATGTGAGAAGAGATTTTATTTCCTAAAATCTCTACCCCCTCTTACATTCACTAACCAACTCATTCATTTAGTCTCCAAGTCAATATTTTGATTTGCATAACTGCCCCTTTAACTTGGGGAGAAGATGCGGAAGTCCTCCCACATGGAATGGACTTTCCTTGACAACTACAACATATCAATAAACTCTTTTCTTAAGATAACCATATTTATGCAACACGGGAGGGGCTGGGGTCATGGTGGTAGCAACCTATACCCTATTCATCATGTTGTTGTTTCCATTCCTATTACTAATACTACTCAGTAATAAAATTTAAAAAAGCTAACTCCTAATCTATTTGAAAAAACGGGTAGGGACCTGTCATCCCCACTGAATTACCCCCACAAAACAAAAAAAAAAAAAAAGGACCATTATACAACATGATCTTATGTTAAGAAATAAAAATAACCTTCATTAGAAATCATTTGTTAAGAATAATCATCATGCATAATCTCAAGCAATGTTAACCTTTGAAGCAATCTCATAAAATGCTTTTCTTTTTTATTTGCATTTTCGTCTTATGGGTAAGGTTTTGATAAGGTCGCATACAGTTGCACCTCAAAAACCTGATGGTAAAACTCATAATCAGCACGAGTAAACAGTGTGTGTGCCTGCAAATCTATTTCCACACCTTAGTGTGGGATTCGGAGCTGCAAAAGCATTGAAACTTGAAATAGACAAGCATTGAAACTTGAAATAGACAATCCAAATAATGCTTTACAAGATAAACTATTTTTAGGGTTTGGAATTGATTGGTTTTTTCAAATCTTATCAAGGTGGAGATGCTAGATTTGCCGGGTTTCCAACACATGGAATGGTTTTTTGGGCTACAGCCTTACAAAATACTTTCCCTTATTAATAATGTATGTCAGATTAGTAGCTTCATGCTTTTGATTGTTTTTATTTTCTAGATTGATAGCCTGAATTCTTTCCCCTGGTATGTTGGAGAGTTTATGTGTCTAGGTTTGCTTGCGTCAATCTCATGTGATCATTTTTTTTTTTTGGGGTGAATGTTCATTTTAATTCTTTAAGCTCAATGTTTGTTTTTTAATTGGGATTGTATACAATGAGATCATTTACCTTTTATACAAGGATGTCACAATTACTTACAACCATCTCAAGTGAAATCTCGTAGCTTGAGTGTGTCACAAAGATAAAAAAAAAAAAATTTATTTTGAGCTTTGAGTTTGGTCAATGGAATAAATGCAGCCACCCAACTTCATATCCAGTGGTCAAAATTAAGTGTGGCCACCTTGTACTAAAAGTAAATGGTCTCATTGTATACTTTCCTTTTGAATTTAAGTTAGAACTTCATTGGCCAATTAGCTCAAGCATGGACAAGAATTTAATGAGGTGTTTCAAAGTTCAGAATCGGGCTAAGACTCACTAGAGATTCTAATTCACCTAGTCTGACTAGGGGGATCCAGGTTTGGACAAAGAAATTCAAGAGAAGAACTAAAGAATTAGGGTGATTCTGGAGTTCTTCTATTCGGAATAGTTTGTCTCTTGATTCTGATCTAATTTAGGCGAGCTCAAGTTGGCTTGGCGATAATCATATATTCAATTTATAAGTAAGAAGAATCGACACAATAAGAAAATCTTGGGCATGCAAAATTTCGCTATAAGTTTATTATAGATGCCCCACCAAATGAAGATAATGAGGTCAAGCTCTTTGCATAATAAACAATCCGTTCCAAATGTGGGCAAGTTAGTTAGAAAGTAGACAAATGGGTGAACCATTTATCTAAGGGTGTGGTTTGTATTGAGGCCCTAAACAATCAAAGCAATGCACACCTTCAAATAGTTCAAAACATGTTGTTTCAGTATCACTCTGTGGTCGAAAAATATGTTTTTATCGCTAATTATAAAATTTAAATATTAAATAATAGTATAGATCGAGTAGATCTATGAAGACTTGAAAAGCTTGAAAATTGACGGTCTAGATATTACATTACCAGATGTACTATTTCCAATACTTAAAATTTATTTTTTCTCATGTCCGTACTTCTTGAGGTTAAGATGATTGAACTGAGCAGTTTTCACCATCGAAGCAACTTCCTCGAGTGAATTTTTGAAGTGCGCCTTAATTTGATTGTTTAGGGACTCACCCTAATATAAACTTTTTCTTTTTTCTAAAAAAATGTGATTTACAATGAAATCAAATGCCTAATCTACTAGAAATAATTTTTTTAAAAAAAAAGAAAAAAGAAAAAAAAAATCAAAGGCCTCATGATGTTGGTGTGTCCCATAAGCACAAATATTTTATTAAGATTGTTACAATGTATTTTCTAGTAATTATATTAGTCGTCATTTTATTTTATCACGAGTGATGTAGTGAGGTTGCACTTGTAAGGTTGTGTAGCAGGAAGTTATAAAACTATTAGGTGGTTACTAGTTACTATTGTAAGTTAGAAGTTATTGTTGTGAGTGGGGAATTATTGCAGTAAATATGTCTGTAAACTTATTTTTAAAGAGAGGTGTATTGTAGGAAAAGTTGGGTCACATGTATTAAGGTTAATCTTGAGTGTCAAGATTGTAATGCCTTTGTGTACCTCATTTTTTATCTTTGATTGCAAGTTTTTCTTTTACCTCATCTTGATTTTTCTTCTTCTTTTTATTTGCCTGTGAGTCTTGGGTTAGTACGACATTGTTACACTATTTGAGAAGCGGATTATTCCAATGTTTTGAAAGCTGTCTTTCCCTATAGATTCGATAAACCCAAAAGCAAATGTTAGTTATGAAGAAAATTTTGGGACCGATTAACATAGAGACCTGACAGACATGGAAAAAAAAGGGTTTATATTGATGACATGGGAACTTAATTATGTGATTTAGAGGCCCTTTGGAGGATAGTGCAAACGCCTAATAATAGATATTCCTAAGTATTAAAATATGACAAAAGTTTATATAAGGTTGGTGCCCTAAAACATTCAAGTTAACGTTTACCTCAAAAATTCACTAGAAGAGGTTGTTTCGATACTGAAAAATACTCAATTCCATCATCTCGACCTCAAGATGTATAGATACGGGAATTTCAAGTTTTAAAAATAGTGCGTCGTATAATATAGTACTTACACAACCAATTTCATGATTTTCGAGTATTCATAAATCTACTTGATTTACACCATTTTTTAATCTTTAAATTTTATAATGAAAGATGAAGATACACTTCAGGCCATCACAAAAAATTATACTACTGGAAAAAATACATTTAAGCACTATTTGAATGTGCGCCTTACTTCGATTGTTTAGAGCTCACACACTTAAAATATTAAATATGGATATTGGATAATAGATAATTTTTAAGCTCGAAACTCTTTTTAATTATTTTCTTAGATTCATGATTATGGATCCTTACAAATTTGGATCCAAAAATCTATATTTAAGATAGATTTAAGAGGGGGATGCTGATAGCATAAATCCTCATAAGCTGGATTAAGATAATGATAACATATATTTTTTCTTTGGCTGACAATTTGGCTATAAGCACAATTTACAATTCTGATTAATCATTTTGCTATAACGTACCCTCTGCGTGTGCAATATACTGAGTGCGTGAGTGTGAGAGGGAGAGGCGTCCAACCATTTGATTGTTGGCTTAAATTACTTATTAAAGAAATAAATGGGCCCAATGTAAAGATATGCATGCCTCAAATAAATGGGCTTTGTGGGCCAACCATGAGTGTTTAAACGTGTTAAACTAGCAAATGTGATTGACCCATTGACTCATACAAACCAATGAATCCATGGGTTACTATCTTTAACTTGTGTGGCCACCAAAGATTACTCAATCAAATGGTTTGTTGCTTGAAAAAGTGCACTTTTTTACTTGATTGACGTTTTGAAAGGAAATATTAATGGGGTTGGTTCATGACCAGTAAGTGGGTGGGGCAATGAACAAATGAATGGATTTATGACTTGTAGATGGATTTTCGGAAAAATTGATGAGATGAAGGAGGTCAATGAAATGGTTTTTTGACTCCCTTTATTAATAATGATAATAATAATTTAGTGGGGGAGACGATCGATCCCTGTCTGTTTTTTTAAATAATTTAAAAATTAAATTTTTTTTAAAATGTTAATGAGATGATGTGAGTAGGAATGAAAACCACAACATGTTCCCTGAGGTGTGGGGTACTACTACAACAACCCCGGCCCCTTTCATGTTTCTACCTTTGGTTTATGATGTAAGAGCTGTACAAGCAACTACAAAATCACTTTAAAAAACCCATCTTAGAGATAGTTTAAGACCCAAATCTTCGCAAATACAATCTTTTTCGAGAAAAAATCTTGAGATCTAAAGGTCTAAAAATGCTCCGTCTTGACTGCTTGGTCGTGTATGGTACCTATTTTAACATCTGATGGTTTCGATTCGTGATTGTAATCTCTGGACTGAAACTACGATTTCATAGAAACCTTAACCCAAAATGGTTCGTGATTATGGTTATGACTTGATTTAAGTAAATAAACTGTGTTTCTATTGCTTCAGAGGGAGCTTCATGTATTTAAGTGACACATTGAACAAATAACAGGGACCTTATTGAACAAATTATAATAAACTTTAATATATTTAACCGTTTGTTTTTTATATACCTTATGCTGTCAACATGACATATTGAACAAATATATATTCAAAAGGATAGAAGTTTCTATAAGGCTTCGATTTTATGAAAACAAAATAATGTTTCATCTCAAATCCTCGTTCAGCAATGGAAATCTCTATGACCGACAATAAAATTTTCAATTAAAAAAATATACAGATCTTGCAGTTTTTTGAACACTTATTTTTAGGACAAATGGATAATCTAGACAATTTATTAGAATATATACTATTTTTACAGCTTGAAATTCTATTTTTTTTCACAACCATAATGTTGAAAAGCCAAGATGATCGATATAATGTTTTCCAATGCTTGAATTGTAATTTTTGAAAAGTTATAAGGTGAGGCTTTATATTAAATAATTTTGAATGAGTCCTCGACTCAATCCTCATTTTGTTGTATTTTGAATGAGTCTTCATTTTGTTGTAACAATTTTTTCCCTTTTTTACTAGGATCGACTAACTCAACCCTTGACTCTTCTGTAAATCTATTTATACTCTCTACTTGTATTCATTCATGTGGTATGAATGAAAAGTTAAAAAACTTCAACAAGATTTCACAGTTTCTCTCTCTGATTGAGAAAGAGACCAAACGATCTTTCGACGACGCAAATTGCTTTTTTGGCGTGTTGTAAAAGCTTGGGGCCCTCAAATCTTCAATTTTTCGATCACCTCTACAACTTTTTCTAGCTAGATTTCTCCAACGAGATCAAGCACAAGAGCCATGGCTGCGAATGACCATTAGCAGAGGTAGAGCGTGTGTAAGAGAGGGCGTTTCAAACCCTATAAAGAGAGAGCCAAAAAGGGTATTTTTGCAACAAGGGAAAGAAGTGATCCATAAGGACCATATTATATCAAAATCATGTTGACGAGAAGTGGATACAAAACCAATTTTGAAGGAAGCCATGAAGAGACGATCTCCTCTTTCTCTCCTTTCTATCTTCATCATTCGGATAATCCAGGGATGACGTTGGTTTCCCAACAACTCACTGGAGAAAACTATCCGCTGTGAAAGAGGGCTATGCTTGCAGCCCTCAAGGCCAAACACAAGCTCGGTTTTATCGATGGAGCCCTTGTTCAACCAGAGGACAATTCGCCTTATTTTCCTTCGTGGAGTCGCTGTAACACAATGGTTCTCTTATGGATTTGGAATGTTGTTTGAGCGTTTTTCACAAAGTAATGCTGCCCAAATCTATCACATTACTCATGATATTTCCAACCATGTTCAGGACCAACTCTCTATCCTGCAATATAACACCATGCTCAAGGGGTATTGGGATGAGTTGGATTCCTTAACACCTCATCCCAAGTTCTCTTGTGGTGTTCTCAAAGAAGCCTTTCAGCTAAGACAAAATGAGCGGGTATTTCAGTTTCTCATGGGGTTAAATGAAACTTATTCCACTGTGAGAAGTCATATTCTCACTATGGACCCCTTACCATCCATAAGTAAAACTTACGCTTTGATCTTGCAAGATGAAAGACAACATAGTATTCAGCAACAGTTACAAAACCCTTAGAAGGTGCTGCTATGGTTGCTTCCAACGTCAATGGAGGTGGTCGTGGACATGGTACTTATGGTAGTCACTTCAAGGGTCGTGGCAACGATAGAGAAGGATGTGGACGCGATAGACCACGATGTGACCATTGTGGTTTTTTTGGTCACATTTGTGACCAATGTCATAAGTTGCATAGTACGCAAGGAACCCGGAACAGTGCTGCTGCTGCCAACAATTCCAGCAAGGAGACTGGCAAACTTGCCGACAATTCCATTGTTGTGCATCTTTCCCTAGACCAGCACTTTCAGCTCATGTCTTTGCTCACTGCTGATCACACCTTATCTTCAGCTAACGTTGCAGGTATGGCAGTATCTTGTGCCTCTTTGCCCTCTTTGTCATCCTTGCGGATTGTAGACACTGGAGCTTCCGACCACATGGCATCTCCTTCAGATTTTTTAGAACCTAAAATCAATTTGCATCGCAATCAATCTATCCGTCTCCCTAATGGTGAAGATGTTCGTGTTTCACACAAAAGAAATTGCTCTATTTCTTCTTCACAGCATCAAAAAGATGTTTGATGCATTCCTAGCTTTGATTTAAATTTACTTTCTGTAAGCAAACTAACCAAAACCCATAATTGTGCTGCTATTTTCTTTCCAACTTTCAGTGTGTTTCAGGACCTAGCAACAAATAAAGTGATTGGTTTGGGGGAGGAATGTGGCAGAGTGTATTTTTACAAGAACCCAGGAATAAGGCATCTCTGCCATCAAGTGTCTTCTGTCCAACTCTGGCACAACCGACTCGGACATCCATCCAACCAGCGCTTAAAAAATTAGTCCACCGAACTTTCTATTTCTTTCTCTGAAAATAATTGTTGTCCTTGTGAAATTTATCTTGTTGCCAATAAAACTAAGGCGCCTTTTCCTCTTAGCATTAATAGATGTACTATTCCTTTTGAACTTATTCATTATGATATTTGGGGAGCATACACCACTCCAACACACACTGGTGCCCGATATTTTTTAACCATTGTTGATGACTTTAGCCGTTGCACGTGGATTTTTTTGATAAAATTCAAGAGTGAAACATTCACCTATATAAAACATTTTTGTGCTGTGATAGAAAACCAGTTTAACTTAGCAATCAAAACCTTGAGATCCGACAATCATCAAATGCAGATTTTCTTGAATGAGAAATAAATTCTACACCAAAGGACTTGTGTCAATACACCCCAACAAAATAGAGTGGTTGAACGCAAACACAAGGATCTCCTTCAAAAGCTTGGGCTCTAAGTTTTCTTGCTGGCCTATCTATTAAATTATGGGGAGAGTGTAACCTTGCTGCCACTTACCTAATTAACCGATTGCCTTCTCCCGTTCTACAAGGCAAAACACCTCATGAAACCTTGTTCAATGTCAAACCAACCTACCAACACCTATCCGTATTCAGATGTTTGTGTTATGCTGACACCAAATCACATGATAAGTTTCCCCCTCCTACACGCAAATGTGTGTTTGCTGGTTATCCATATGCACAGAAAGGATAAAAAGTCTTTGATCTTGACGAACGAAAATTATTTGTCAGCAGGGATGTCTCCTTCCATGAGGACCAATTTCCTTTCCTATCCAGTCAAACTATTACAAATATTGATATTCTAAATTCATCTATTGCTATTCCCATCATCGAGGATGTTACAACAATCCAAGACACACCTATTGTGCCTACCATCTGTGCACACATTGAGTTTCCGCCATCTCCTACCATCACGGAGCTACCATTAAACCATTGAAACAACTGCTACGGATCTCGTTACCGCCATCAACACACCACCGCCACTGTCCTCACTCAAATCTGCACGTGTACACCGACCTCCAGGATGGCTTGCTAATTACAAGTACTCTCATGTTGCCTCCTAACATACAGACCATCACACTTCATCAATTGGTTCTCAAATAGGTACTAAATATCCATTGGGTCACTATGTTTCTTACGACAATTTTTCCCCTATTCATCGAGCCTTCCTTGCTTCCATATCCTCTAATCATGAACCTAGAAGTTTTTCTACTGCCATTAAAGATGCTCGTTGTAAGGATGCCATGGCTGCTGAGATCAAAGTACTAGAAGCAAATCATACTTGGATTGTTACTCCCTTGCCACCTAGAAAGCATGCTATAGGGTGCAAGTGGGTCTACAAAATTAAGTATAATGTTGATGGAAGTATCGAGTGCTACAAAGCGTAGCTTGTAGCTAATGGGTATAACCAACCCAAAGGTATCGATTACAACGTGACCTTTGCCCCTGTAGCCATGCTAGTCACAGTTCGATGTTTACTTATCATCGCTACAACAAAGGAATGGCTCCCTTTTTAGTTAGACGTTACTAATGCTTTTCTCCATGGAAATTTAACTGAAGAAGTATACATGCAGCTTCCCCTCGGCTTTCAACGAAAGGGGGAGCATGGAGAACATCTTGTATGTCACTTAAAGAAGTCTTTGTATGGGCTCAAACAAGCATCCCACAACTGGTTCTCTAAGTTCTCTTATTTACTTCTTCAAGCAAGATTCGAACAGTTTAAGGCCGATTACACCATGTTCAGACTCAAGAACAAATACCTAATTACTGTCATTCTACTCTACGTTAATGATATAATTCTCGCCGGGAATGATTCTTCTACTATTACTTCCATCAAGCAATTCTTACATCGCCAATTCCAACTCAAAGATCTTGGTTTATTTAATTATTTCTTGGGAATTGAAGTTACTCGCTCAAACAACGGCATCTTCCTCTTTACATAAATACACATTGGACATTTTGGAAGAAACTGGATTACTTGGCCCCAAACACGTGCCATTTCCCATGGAACAGAACCTCAAACTGAGAGCTGATGATGGAACTCTACTCTCTGATCCTGGACCTTATCGACGACTTGTTGGTCGCCTTATTTATTTAACCATCACCAGACCAACGATTACTTTTTCGGTCAATATGCTGAGTCGATTCATGCAAATGCCAACGTCACATGGATGCAGCCACGCCTGTTCTTCGGTGCCTCAAGTCCAGTCCAGGCAAAGGAATCTTTATGACTTCCTCCAATACATTGCAGCTCTTTGGTTACTTCGACTTCGACTGTCTGGCTTCTCCGACTCCGACTGTCCGGCTACTCCGACTCCGACTGGGCTAGCTATCCTGCTACTCGCCACTCTGTCATAAGCTACTGTACGTTTCTTGGAAACAACCCCATATCTTGGCGCACAAAAAAACAGTCAATCGATTCTCGTTCATCTGTCGAGGTAGAATATCGAGCCATGGCAACACAACCTGTGAGGTAGTTTGGCTCAAATACCTTCTTCACGACCTAGGCATTCCTCACTCACAGCCCATGCTACTATACTGCAATAATCAAGCAGTGTTACATAGTATCCAATCCCGTCGTCCACGAGCGTACCAAGCATATCGAATTGGATTGTCATGTTGTTCGTGAAAAGTTACAAGCTAAGGTTATTCGCACTCACTACTTCCGAACTGATAATCAGAGGGCCGATATAGTAACCAAACCGCTTGGAACAGAGCAGTTCATGTACCTACAATCCAAGTTGGGTGTTATCGCTCTACACACACCAACTTGAGGGGGAGTATTAAATAATTTTGAATAAGTCCTTGACTCAATCCTCATTCTGTTGTATTTTGAATGAGTGTTTTTTCTTTTTTTATTGGGATCGACTAACTCGACCCTTGACTCTTCTGTAAATCTATTTATACTCTACTTGTATTCATTCATGTGGTATGAATGAAAAGTTAAAAAGCTTCAACAAGATTTCACACTTTACTTATTTTGACAGAGTTGCAGCCTTATCGAACGATTTTCCTATTCAAAAACTTATGTTGAACAAAAGAATGACTTGACAGCTTTGTGCAAGGAAAATTTGAGTGATAAAATGAATCTTGTTTATGGGCAAGGAAAAGCCTCAAATGAAAGAGCTTAAATATGTAGCTTAAATCGGTAAGAAGAATCGAAGCTTAATTAGCCATCATAACAATCAAAGTATAGATTGTAATAAGACAAAGCCATGAATTCTAGTAAGTTTAAAGCTAAGTTTAAAGAACCTAGTATTTCAATTCAGACTGGCATTTAGAGATAAAAGAGGAAAAGAAAAACTGAAAGAAATTGGATATTAACAATTGAAGTGATACATAGATTGTAGTGTGCCATGGATAGTAATGAGTTATACATAAGCATCAGAGGCACCAAAAACCGATTTGAATTCACAATTGCACTGTAGATGAAGTAAAGAAACTGAAAACTGATCAAAGATCAAAAGAATGAATTAATGATCTGTAAATCAAATGTATAGCTATATGACACTCAATCCATCTAATCAGGATGAAATGCATGATCTACTATGCACTATACATTGTCCCTAACTACGAAAGCAGAAAAATTATCATTGGTCTATCCTTCGTCCCCTGATTTTGCAACCACTCAGAAACCAAAAAAATTATCCTTTGTCCCCCAACTATGAAACAACCCGGAAACCAACAAAATTATCTTTTTCTCCCGGACTATGAAACCAAAAAAAAAGAGGAAGCAAAAACTTCTCAACTAGGTTTTGGAGAACCAAATTTCTTCCATATCGACCTCTTAACTTAGAACTCATTTTTCTTCTAAGAAATTCTACGAAATTTTCTTGTTTCACTGAATACATTTCAGTTATAAGAAATTCTGCAAAATTTTCTTGTTTCACTGAATGTGTATTCAATGAATTCTAACTTGAAACTCTTTTTTCATTGTGCAAAATTTTCTTGTTTCATTGAATCCGTTTCGGTTGAATCCGTTTCAGTGAATTCGATTAAGTGAATTGGCCTTTCCAGATGCAGCCAGGATAAGGGTTTGCAGGAAAGTTTTCTTCAAGTTGAAGGAAGTCATCGCTTTCTCTGAATGAGGGACCTCCAGTCTTGTTCTTATGTGCAGCCTTCACCTTATTTGAGAAATTTTCTCAACTAAGCTCACCCCTGTCTAGTTTGTCAATCATTTGGACGAACTTACGCCTGAAACCACAAAGAAAATTAAAAAATTAGCATAAAAGTAAATATATAATAGCATAATCCTTTCACAAAGAAAGAAAGACATCACTACAAAAAAACAAACAATGTATGCGTATTAAAGAAAGAAAGACATCACTACAAACAACAAACAATGTTTGTATATTTAAGAGATGTATTCACTCATGCATACAAAGACTCTTAGTCTCACTTGTTAGGTATTATAGTCTTTTGAAAATCTTTGAAACTTTCGATGACCTTGCACCGCCTTAGCCTTGTTCCCATCATAAGTGTACACAAATACATCACTCTTAAGGGCTAACATGTAGACCACAGCTGCAAGCCTGTTCTGATACTGTTTAAACAGAGCCAGTTCATCTCCAGTTAGTGAGTGTACGCATTTGGGAATTTACTTCAGAGAATTTTCATGCTACTACTCCCATATATCTCTCCTGCAACAATGTAGATGATAGTGTCTTCAGGGTAACCCATGGCTTTCAAAAAGATTACCATTTCTCTGGGGGGTCATTGGGCACCCTCCTTGAATCCGTTTATCTTCTCCATCGATCTCTTTCTCTTTCCAATGCTTGACTGCCTTTCTCATTTCATAGAGCCTCTCTGATTCTTCTGAGGTAAGGTTGTGACTGCATCCTGTGAACGCAAGCATGTTCTTCTCGTAGCTGCAGAAATAAGTGGAAGATAACACAAAGAATAGGCAGCTGAAAGAAGTGGAAGATAACACGAGGGATAAGCAGCTGAAATAAGTGGAAGATAACACAAGGAAGAATTTGATAAGCTGCTGGAATAAGTGGAAGATAACACAAGGGATAAGAAGCTGAAATAAGTAGAGATAACACAAGGGATAAGCAGCTGAAATAAGTGGAAGATAACACAAGGAAGAATTTGATAAGCAGTTGAAATAAGAAGAAGATAACACAAGGAAGAATTTGCTAAGCAGTTGAAGGAAGCTGAAATAAGTGGAAGATAACACATAAGAAGAATTTAATAAGCAGCTGAAGGAAAGAACACAAGGAAGAATTCATAAAAGGTTCAAATTTTTACTCGGTTTACACTCGTTTATCATCCATAAATGGAGCATAACATGATAAATATTAAGAGCAATATTTATAATCATGAATCAGTAACATTCATTATCGTCTGTCATGAGGCTAAGAATGGATCAGTAACATCTATCAATCTAGATTTTCATATCAAAAGCAAGAAAGACTATGTAAAACATTCATATCGATTTAAGAAACATTTATCATTGGTCATTCACACAATTATAAAGCTTCAGAAAATTGAGATTTTAAACACTCACAATTATTAGTCATTTATATCATTCACAATTATTGGTCATTTACAATTATAAAGCTTCAGAAAATCAACATTTTTCAAATAAAGCCAGCAAAATTCTATAGATTTTTCATAAAAAACATTCTCATACGGATATACTTCAAGTGCAGAGCAATAAAAGGCTTGCCGTCCTTTGTTAATCTATCGATCAATTTCTTCCCAAACTCATCAATCTCTTTAGTGAATCTCAGAGCCCTATAATTTGCTTTGCAACGAAGCTTTCGAATTGAATCTGCAAGGCCATTGTTTGCTAGTCGAGAATCAGTGTGCGTGAAATTGATCACCTTGTGTTCTAAAAGCTAAGGAACGATCTCTTTCTGATAGTAACTCGCCTGCAAAAACAAAGATGAGATTTTTCGTAAGTGATAATCCATTGAAGTCCAAAAGACTAAAACTAACATGCGTGTTTATTATTCACTGCGATGAGTAGTGGGTTTTTTTTTTTTTCTCTACACGTTGGACAAGACAAGAGGGGTTTCATTAAACTACCTTGGACTACACATTGGACCACACAAGAAGGGTTTGATTAAACTATCTTAGGAATAGTGGGGTTTTCCTTCTTTTTCTTTTTTTTTCTCTCTACACATTGGACCACACAAGAGGGGTTTGATTAGGCTACCTTGGACTACACATTGGACCACCACACATGAGCTTTGTCGGTCTTATTAGCAGCTGCAAGCTTCTCCACTATCTGAACATCATCGTTCAGATAATCGATAAAATGTCCGGCATAGAAAAGGTCACCAAATTCACTGTAAAAATTCAAAATTAAATAATTCGAAAGAAGAATAAACAAAATTTGGTCAGAGGGAAGAACAACATAGTATGAATGACTGGTTTCTAAAATACATTGGGTCAGTCCAGAAAGAATTGTGATAAAAATACCTTGGGTCAGTCCAGAAAGAATTGTGATCAAGGATAGGAAGCACGCATTCATGATATTTCAATGGCAACCATATGACAGATCTGAAATTTAACATCATTTTTTTTTATTGAGAATTATATGTTAATTTAATAATTCAAAAAAAGAAGAAGCACAAAAGCCAGAATTGCATCAATGATAAGTTAAAGAAATAGAGAGATACCCCTGTTCTCATTTGATTTAATCCCCCGTTGGCACGAGCGAGAATATATCCATTTGTTGCATCCATACCTGATTAGGATATAAAATATTATTTAATATTTATTATTTATTATTTATCATTATTCTCATACATTATACATTATACAATCCAATTATGTAAAGATGTTATAGACATTATTTATTGTTTATTATTGTCTATGACAATTGTTATTATGTAGAGGAGAAATAAATGGGTATTGGAAAAGTATATAATGCATGAGAAATAAGCAAAAAAAAAAAAGTGCACAATGATTGACAGACTTACTGTGAGATTTTCTCCGAGAATCAATACACTGGGAAAATTCTTGACTATCTAGTTTACTCCATATTGGAAATTTCTGCAAGAGAGTAATAGAAAGTAGAGAGGGTCATGAAAATTCAATAAAAGGAAAACCTTGGTTAGAAGGGGTGAATCAGTGTAAAGTCTTGAGAGAGAGTTTACTTAAAAAAGTGAAGAAACAAATTTAAGAAAAGGAAAACCCGAGGGTGAATTACTCTGTGTTCCGAGAATTGGCCGAGTCCCCCAACTAACTCGGCCTTGCCCATGATAGGGAGGCTTCCCAATTTGCTTCCTACCAAAAAAACCCCCCCCAAAAAATAATAATATCAAAAATCTTAAAAATAGCAAAATGTCTAAGAAATGAGTGTTTAGATGATTTAGATAGTTCTGAGGATGTGTGGGATCTCTCATCTTCTCTTTTTATGAAATATAAAAAGTATAAATCATAATTTTGAGGCTCCCCAACTAGCTTCCCCAAAAAAAAATAATTAAAAATACCAAATATCTTAAAAATAGAGAAATGACCAATATATTGCTTAGAAATGAGTGTTTCGACGATTTAGATAGTTTTGAGGATGTGTGAGATCTTTCATCTTCTCTTTTTTGAATTATAAAAAGTATAAATCAAAAATTTCAATAATCCATATTTTACAGATTTTTTCCTCTTTTTTTAGCCTTTTAGTGATTTTTATTATCTCTAAATACTTCTTCTTATTTCTATTAACTGTAAACATTTTTTGTTATTTTTGCGGTTTTTTAGAAAAAAATTTACCGTTTTTCCTCCCACATTTAGAGTTTTTTCCCCTACATTCTAAATGTCGGGGGCGGGGGGCGGGGGGGGGGGTAAGTAAGCCCAATTACTCCCCTTGGGCCAGGACGATTTTCCTAAATATTGGTTTAAAGGCCATACATGTTTAAAGTCTAAACAGAAAATAAACAAACCACATAAACATTATGAAATAATTGCTATTCATCAACTACCCAAAACATTAATCAAAATTTTCAATAATCCATATTTTACTGATTTTTAGTCTTTTTTAGCCTTCTAGTGATTTCTATTATCTAGATACTTCTTCTTATTTCTATTAACTGTAAATATTTTTTGTTATTTTTGCGATTTTTGAGAAAAGAATTTACTTTTTTTTCCCTACGTTCTAATGGAAAAAGTTTATATAGAACCGAGGCTCTAAACAATCAAATTCGAGCCTACCTCAAAAATTTCACTAGAAGAGGTTGTTTTGATGCTCAAATTCATCATCTTGACATCAAGATGCATGGACATGAGAAAGAAATGGATTTCAAGTTTTAGAAATAGGGGGATATCTCGTACATGCATATGCTTCACCCTAAAAGGTGGATTTCTGATTTTCTCGAACAATCTATCGATATGCATGCCGTGTGATGGAATATGGATGACGTTTTGGCCCCCGTCTCCGTAGGCCTACCATCACACACAAGGGTCACACAGTCCCTCGGCTCACTCATCTAGGCATAAGTTCCGACCTCATCAAGGGCTAACCCAAAACCCTTCTCGGTTTATTCTTTATGCCCAGGTACCTTGGGTTTTCCCACAGACTGGTCTAGATCGTCAAGCACAGTCCGGTATCAGCAAACATCATTTACTTAGCAAGGTCCTCGAGGGACCACATTCTCACTGAGTTTATGTTCCACTATAATAAATGTTTTTCATTACACACTCATAAGGCCTTTAAAGGCCACATAAACCCAACACAAATCGATTCTTTAACATTCATCTTTTTCATTATTTTTCAACTTCCTTTGGATGTGTTTAGTTCAATCATGCTTTAAATATACTTTTCAAATGTTATTAATTTTCTTTTAAACATTTTTTTTACCGCCCGGAACTAACCCAGTTAAGCCAGTTAAACTGACTGATTTATTGGTTAGTACCAAAGAACCACTTTCGGCCCCATGTTCGTTTAGAGTTCCGGTTTGATTTTTCACTAATTGATAACAAAAATCCATCGGAAAAGGTTGTTTTAATGTGGAAAAACCATCTAATTGATCATTTCGACATCGAGAGGTATAAATATGAAAAAAAAAAAAAACAAAACAAAAAGAAGAAGAAGAAGAAGATTTTGAGTCTCATAAATAGTACATCTTGCATACTATCCATTTTCAATATTTTTATATGCTTATAGATCTACTTGATTTTAACTATTTTTTAGTTTAAAATTTCATAATTAGATATGAAAATAGATCTTTAGATAATCTTAAAAAAAATTATACCAAAATTACATGTTAGGATAAAATTTGGAGGTGTGCCTTAATTAGATTGTGTAAGGTTGCAACCTTATAAAAACCTTAATTGGTATAAAAAATATTTATACCAAAATTTCTTGTCATGATAAAATCCATCTTTTTTCTCATGTACATGCATCTTGATGTCTGGATGATCAATCTAAAGATATTTGCGCATCAAAACAATCTTTTCTAGTGACATTTTTTAGGTGCACTCTAATTTGATTTTTAGAGCCTTGACACTATATAAACTTGGAAAATTATTTCATGTGGCCTAAACCACATTTCTCATATACGGTCCAAAAAGTGTAAAGCATCCATCTTAAAGATGGATGCAAGTAGGTGTTCCATATAAAAACAATAGAAACTAATCGTCGAAATGTTTTCTTACTATAAGCATTTCTTCTGTGTTTTATGAATAAACATGAGTGGGAAATGCACCTTATTCACGAATTCCGCGACTTAACAAATGGCGTCCTTTTCTAGCCAGGATTAAGTCAAGTAAAAAATAAGAATCACCCCCAAATTAATGGTACATCAAAACTGCGCCTAAGAAAAATAGTGAAAGAAACAAGTAAAGCTAACGCTATATAATTTGATCCTATTAAGCAAGTTCCATGGTTTAAAAATAAAAATAGTGAAAATAGGGGTAATCATGCAAATGCCCGCTATGAATATATATGGTGGGAATATCCTTATGTAAAAGGGATGCCAGCTAACGACACAATAAATTGCAAAAAGGGTGTGATTTGTATAAGACTGAGGTCCTATACGATCAAAGTATGCCACACCTTCAAATACTGTCAAAAGATGTCGTTTCAGCAGTAGAAATCTTAGCGATGCCTTGAAAATTTATTCTCATATCTAATTATAAAATTTAAAATTTTAAAAATAGTGTAGATCGACCAGATCTATGAACACTTGAAACTCTTAAAATTTGACGGTCAAGAAAACACATTATATGATGCATTATTTGTAAAACTTGAAATCTATTTTTCCTCATGTCCATATATCTTGAGGGCGAGATGATCGATTTGAAGATTTTTGGACATCAAAATAACATTTTCTAGTAAATTTTTTAGGTGCGTCTCAATTTAATTGTTTAGGGCCTCACACTTTTATAAGTTTTTTCCTAGCAAAAAAAAAAAGGTTTAAAATGCTGACAAAAATGGTGGTATGTTTGTATCGTCACGGTGTCTGAAATTGTGTCTATTATGTCCGTTATTTTTCCATAGAACATCAAGTATATAAATTTAATTCCCTTTTGTATGAAACCTTATTTTATCCTTCACACTTGCTGCAGCATACATTATAATAGCTTTAAATATTTTTTAGTTTTTTTTATATAACTTCCCCAAGTTAAATCTATTAAGACTTCTCATAGTGCCATATGTAGCACCTGCCTTCTCTCTACGTCATGACAAAAAGATTTGAGTCTATGGATCCAATGTACATTATAGTAACTTCAAATATTTTTTAGTTTTTTTATATAATTTTCCCTAGATAAATCTATTATGACTTGTCGAAGTGCCAAATGCAGCAGGTGCCTTCTCTGTACATCATGACAAAAAGATTGAGTCTATGTCCTGATGTGAATGAGGGTTGATGGCTTGGAAAGTAGAGACTCTACCCAACTCTTCTTTTCAAGAAGATGGAATGCTTATTTTTAAGTTTTACCAACCTTCTATCCATCTTCACAACTGACTCTCCACTGCAAGAATGGAGCTGCCTCTCCTTCTACCCTCTTTTATGCTCATTCTCTTTTCTTTCTCCATGACTCTGCCTCTTATATGTGAACCGCACTTGTCATTACTTAACAACCTCGCCGATCGACGAGCCTTGCTCTCCTTCGAAGACCATGTTAGCATCGATCCCTCTAATGTCTTAGGTGACTGGAGCACCAATATGAACTTCTGTAAATGGACTGGTGTCTCATGCAGCAAACACATGCAGAGAGTAACCTATTTGAATCTTACAAACACTGGACTGCAAGGTAAGCTCACCCCCCACTTAGGGAATCTATCATATTTGCAAGTTCTTGCCTTGCGAAACAACAGATTCCATGGCAGCATACCTCATGAAATCGGCAGCTTGTATCGCTTGCAAGTCCTTGTTATAAGCCTGAACGAATTGGAAGGGGAGATCCCAGCAAGCATCAGTGGTTGCAAAAAGTTGCAGCGCTTGATATTGTCATAAAACAAGTTGGAAGGAAGCATTCCTAAAGAGCGATAATAACAACTTGAGTGGACCTTTACCTTCCTCACTATTTAATATCTCATCTTTGAGAGTTTTAAGTCTCATTTTAAATGGTTTCTCTGGCTTGCTTCCTACAAACATGGGATCCATGCTTCCTAATCTTGAAGAACTTTATCTATCAGACAACCAATTGAGTGGCCCAATCCCTAATTCTTTACATAATGCTTCGAAACTCACCATTCTTAATTTACAAATAAACCAATTCAATGGACCCGTGCCCACATCACTTGGACATCTACCAGGCCTCAACTATCTCCTCCTCAATGACAATCATTTAGAGAATGGGCATTAAAGTCCTAAGCTCAACTTCATTGATTCTTTAACTAATTGCACATTCTTGAAAGCACTACAACTAGGCAATAATCCAATTGCAGGTTTTTTGCCCAACTCCATAGGAAACCTCTCAAACAATCTTATATCCTTTACCATTCATGACTGTCATATTGAGGGAAGCATCCCAGCAAGCATTGGCAACCTCCATAATTTGACCATAATGTATTTAAGTGGCAACTCCATTAGTGGAAGGCTCCCCACCAGAGATAGGCAGATTACATAAGGTTGCATTCTTGGTACTGGAGGGGAACAAGCTGAAAGGATCCATCCCCACAGAGTTTGGTCAGTTGCAGAGTTTGCTCAAATTGTTCCTCAACGACAACATGTTGTCTGGTTCCATGCCGCCTTCTATGAACAACCTCACCCAAATCTCTCTCTTAGAATTGGGAAACAATAAATTGTCGGGTGGGCTACCTACTGGAATATGGAGTCAAGCATTGCTCGAGGTAGATATATCACGAAACTCCTTCTCGGCGCTTTTGCCCCAAGAGATGGGACATTCAATTTTGTTGACCATAGTTAACTTCTCTGATAATCATTTATTTGGAAATTTACCTAACAACATGGGAAACCTCCAGGCTCTTGAAACCTTGAACTTTCTCTTAACTCATTTCAAGGGACGATCCCTGGAACATTTGGAGAGATGATAAGCTTGAATTACATGGATATCTCTTCCAACAAATTGTCTGGTGAGAGCCCAGGGTCCTTGTGTTCTTCACTAAGATATCTATGGTTCTTAAACCTTTCTTTCAATGGGCTAGAAGGGCCAATCCCAAGCAAAGGAGTATTTGCAAATTTTACTGTTGATTCTTTCGTGGCAACTCACGACTATGTGGACCCCCAAAGCTAAGAGTGCCCGTGTGTACGATCAATGCTAAAACACCGAGGTCAAGGTCATGGACCAGATCATTGGCATTTGAAATCCCTCTTGGGATCATATGCGCCTTTCTCTTTAGCCTTGTATGCTTTGCTCTCGCTTTCTGTTGGAGGCATGAGCTGAGGAGTGTTATAACTGACGGTGTGTCCCAAATAAAGGGTGGTCCGAGGTGGATATCTTACTATGAGCTTCGTCGGGCAACTAATAACTTCAACCAGTCAAACTTACTTGGAGTTGGTAGCTTTGGTTTTGTATACAAAGTAATCCTATCAGATGGTTCACCGGCTGCAATCAAAGTCATGAATTTGCAAAGAGAGGGTGCCACAAAGAGTTGTCATGCAGAATGCAGATTGCTGCACAAGATACGCCACCGGAACTTGGTAAAGATTATTACCGCATGTTCCAATTTGGACTTCAAAGCACTGGTTTTACAATTTATGCCGAATGGTAATCTAGAGACATGGTTGTACCCTCAAGATGAAGCACATTGTCGACTTAGCCTTCTCCAAAGATTGAACATCATGATAGGGATAGCAAATGCCTTGGACTACCTCCATCACAATTATTCAGTGCCAATTGCTCATCGTGATTTGATTTGAAACCTAGTAATGTTCTCTTAGATGAAGATATGACTGCACATGTTGGAGATTTCGGACTCGCAAGGTTGATTGGTGAGGAAAACTTTGCTAGCCTGACAAGCACCATTGGAACAATTGGATATATAGCTCCAGGTACATATTCGTTCCCACATTGATTTTTTTTTTTTTTTTGCATGTTTTTAGAAATTTTATATTAAATAATGGAGAATTTATCAAAATACCCATAAGAGATGAACGATCTAACATTTTGCCCATTTTCAATTATTTTGACTCATGACCATGTGTTTTTTTATGTGTATCATGAAATTAAATAAACATATATAAGAAAAATATAGAAGTGTTGAATTATTCATCTCAGACAATTTGATAAATTTCCCTTAAATAATTTCCAGTTGGACGCTTTTCATCTAAGTTATTGCCATGTGCAAGTCATAGTCAACCATCGCACTAAATATCATTTTATAGATAATGATCCACTTGAAGTACACTTAAATATTCATGTGATTGAGAAGGGAGCAGTAAATAAAACCAGAAGAACGAATAGAAAAGCACATTTATAGCTAAAAAAACAAAAGAGTACCATAACGCATGCATGGATGAGCTTCGAAAGGAAAACTACCTAACCATGGTGGTGCATCCCATGTCCAAGTTAAACATGCTCTACTAACTCACAATTCAAAACCAAACAAACAATCCATAAGATACGATGTAAATCCAAACCGATTTCTGACAACTCTAATCCCGATCCAATTATTTAGTAAGCACGAGATTTATTAGTCTTGTGCCTTGGATTGGGACAAAGTGCCACCCATCCAATCAACCCCTCAATTTTTCATGACAACTAAAAGTAAAAAAATTATAGCACCCTCCCTATCAAGGATAACTTTTATCAACGTCAGATCGTTCATTAGGCGGTCACGATGGCCAAACGGAGGATAAAATTAAAGAGTAAAGGTTTTTCTTTTGCATCTCTATAGAATAGGCATATTGTTTGTCAAGGAATTTTACTGACTCGTTCGTTTGAACCACCATTAGAATATGGTACAGGGGGCAATATAACAACCAGAGGAGATGTCTATAGCTTTGGGGTGGTATTATTTGAGATTTTTACAAGGAAAAGGCCCACTGATCCTATGTTCTCTAATGGTTTGAGCTTACCAAAGTGGGTAGAGCAAGAATACTCAGAAGGAGTACCAAAGTGGGTAGAGCAAGAATACTCAGAAGGAGTACCAAAGTGGGTAGAGCAAGAATACTCAGAAGGAGGATCTCTTGATGGAAAATGGTAACCAAGGCCATGGCAGCAGCTCAAGTGTACAATATTCAAGTTCAATGCTTAAATGTTTGTCATCGATTATTCATGTTGGTTTGCTGTGCACAAAGGAACAACCAATTGAAAGGATCAACATGAATGATGCAGTCTCAAAATTGGAAGACACAAGATCAGACTACTTAGCAATTTTGCAGGCCTGATTGTTGACACTCGTTTCGTATCCCGTCTTTCCTTCTTCTTCTTCTTCTCCTTTGTCCTCTCTCTCTCTCTAAAAAATATTGTAGGTGGTCTAAGAGGTTTATGCTCAGGAGCTTTTTTTGTATGGTTTTCGGTTGAGCCAAATCTTAAAATAATAAATTATAATAATTTGTGTATTTGAAATTTTTGTCAAATTGTGAATTGGTGATGTGAGCAAATGTTCAAAAGCTATTACAATGGAAATTGACTAAATAAATCAGTTATATTTGCCGGTTGTTAGCTGTCAATAATTTTCAGCTGCATCAAGATTCCCATTGTTGGCAGATCTAAATTTGCATATAATTCTATCAGTAGTATTTCCATAAAGAGGAACGGCTAACAGTGTTTCAAATTGATCAAATATTGGCATTTGAACAATAAACTATTGGTTATACACTTACAAACTGCTTATTATCTATGTAAAAAAAATAGAGAAATTGAATTCTAGGAGGAAAGAATAACCCCCTGTGAATTTTTCAGTTCTTTTTCTTTTTCTGTTTTCGGAATAAATATCCCATTTCACACCATAAGAGGACACATAGTATATACTTCACATATCACTGTTATCAAATTTTAAAACAGAAAATTATGATAAATTAGGAAAGTATGCTATGATACGAATGGGTGTTGAATAATCCAATGAAAAAGCATAGACCTAGACGGAGGATAATAACCACCAAGACATGACATGACATGACAAAAATGGTAAGGACCTAGTCAAGAGGGAATGTAGCATACTCCATGAGATCGTACTATATTCTTACTCCCGTAGGTAAAAGATTTCCATGGGAGTTTTGTGATCCACTTTACAATCAACTAATGAGCATCTATTTGACCAACCGGTCAAACCGCCAACCAATGCTTTTGACCGATTTTATCCAAGGTAAAAACTAGATTTGAAAGCCAACGGAAACTAATATTTGACCAATTTTGACCCATCACGTAAGTTGGATTTGACCCATTCGAGTATCTAAATGAAGTTGGATAAATTTTATTAGTATATTTGTTTTTTCTTTTTTCAAAAAGCTGGTTGAACTAATTCGACTAGCAGTTCGATTACTTTTTTTGGTAAGAATAGAGCTTAATTTGGATGGGAGTTCCTTAGAGAACTCGGAAAAACCAAGTGGAAGAGGGCTTGAGAGAAACTTCAACGGGACCGACACTTCAACCTGCTCGGAGCCATGGCACAACCAATGAGACCGAGGCAAGGTATATTTTCTGGCTGGTCTTGAAGGACACTAATGCAAATAAAATTTAGGAGAAATCAAATTTTTATTTTTTTTGTTTTATTTTCTTATGGGTTTTTTCTGTTTTTTGAGAATTTAGGTAAGGGCCTTCAGGTTGGAATCTTTTTTTAATGCATGAATTTTTGGACACGGATAAGATTGATTTTCCTCGTTTATGTTGAAATTTTTGGTTTGGTTTGGTTTTGGGTATGCAAAGAGATAGTAGCGTGAGCCTCCTTGATTCATGAGCGCCATGTGTAAGCCTTGATTCATGGGCGCCACGTATAAGAGAGAAGGGGGTGTATCGCAAAGTTTTAAAAACTTTTTTTTTGAAACTTTTAACTTGCACAATGGAATAAATATAAAAAAAAAATACCAAAAAAAAAAACCTCTCCCAAGGGAAAATTCACACTTCTATCCAATTTACCTTCAACTTAACTTTTTCTCTTACTTTTTTTCTCAAAAGAAACTTTCCATGCAAATACTCCCCCAAGAGAAAAATTCATATTTTTAGAAGGAAAATGACTTCCCCGCACACAAAAATCATTTTGGTCAGATTTGATGTTGACTTTTGGACCCCATAGCACATCGCCAGTGCACAAGTGCCGGACCGCTTTAAGACAACTACCAGACCGCCTTTTACACAGTGTCAGAGCCTTGGAATCTAGTAACATCTACAGCTGAAACGCCCTTTGCAACTGCCGAACCACACTTTACATACACTTTACACAGTGACGAAGCCTTACTGCGGACCGCATTTTACACAGTGCCGAAGCCCTACTGCTGGAACGCACTTACACAATGCCGGAGCCCCTATTTTGGTGGGATAAATGTATTTACATAATGCTAGAGCCCCTATTTTGGTGGGATAAGCGCACTTATACAATACCGGAGCCCCTATTTTGTTGGGATAAAGGAGAGATAGGCATGGATAAAGTAAAAGTAAAGGAAGGTAGTTTAAGCCTTTTTTATTTTTTATTTATTTGGTTGAGGGGTATTTACATAAAAGAAAAAGTTTATATAAGATTGCAACCTTAAAATGTAGAACTACGGGCGCTGCTCAAAAATCCATCGAAAAAGGTTATTTCAATGTTGAAAAACCTTGTGATTGATCATCTCGATAACAAGATGTATGACTATAGAAAATAAAAAGATTTTGAGTCTCAGAAATAGTGCATCTTACAACATATTATCTACCCCGTCCATTTTTAAGATTTTCATATGTTTATAGATCTGCTTGATTTTAACCATTGTTTGATATTAAAATTTTATAATTAAATATAAAAATAGATTTTGAGATAATTCTAAGAACGTTTTACATCAAAATTCTATATTACGATAAATTTTGAAGGAAAATAGATTTTGAGATAATTCTAAGAACGTTTTACATCAAAATCATATATTATAATAAAATTTGAAGGTGCACCTTAGTTGGATTGTTTATGGTTGCAACCTTATGGAAACCACACCCTTACATAAAAATATATATTTTGGAGAAAAAAGTGAGAGAAAAAAATTAAGTTGGAGATAAGTTGCATAAAAAATGTAGTATTGGGGCTTTTGTAATTTTTCCATAAATGTAACCACCCAATTATCCTACAGTCAAGATTAATTGACCACCTTGTACCAAAGGTAAGTGGTATCATTATACACATTTCCATGTAAGGGTGTGGAAATCCTCCCTCCCTTTTTTTAATTTCTCCCTTCAACGAAGGTGGACATCCACCCCCTCTCTCTCTCTCTCAATCCATTTTTCCCTCTAATAATTTATTTTTGAATTTTTTATTTTATATTTTTTATTTCTTGTAGTGCATTTTCATGCATGTAAACTACTTGGGCGAGTCTATTGGCCTTGCCCGAGTCCCGAGCCCAAGCCGACTGTTTAAAACGTGATTGTAGCTTTATGACGCTTGTAGGTGAAAAACCAATTATCCCATCCAAGATGAGAGAAAGAAGTTGCTAATGGTGGCCACGAGCTGGGCCAGCTTTGGCCCGTCCCCATCAGGCAGGCCCAAGCCCAGCCCAAACCCTGTTAAGGCAGGCCATGCGTGGCCAAAAGCAAATAAGTAAAAATTAAAAGAAAAAAACAACAAAGAAAAAAAAAAAAAGAAGGAGAACGGGTTGGGGAGTCGGGTTGAACCGGGCCAGCACTGCCCCTAGCCCACCCCTTCAGCCACATTTTGTGGCCCAGGCTATACTTTTCTAGGGACAGCCCAACAGGGCTGGGCTACCCGGTACATTGCCAGCCCTAGAGGTTGCAAGAGATGAGAGAGAGAGAGAGAGCTCATTAACAATAGATATGGTCAGTGTTTCTGAGTTCCAAGTACTCGGGCTGAGTACTTGGGCTCCAAAGACACAGAAAAAGAGAGAGCGGGCTCATTATTAGTAGATATGGTCAGTGTTTAACAACCCGATCTGAGTTTCGAGTACTCCGGCCAAGTACTTGGGCTCACTAAGCTTGAGTTTCCCCAAATTGTGTGTCCCACTCGAGGATATTAACAAATTTAGAAAAATCATGAGAAATCCCAAAAAAAATAAAAAAAAAATCTTTCTTATATGATTTTTATCATTTTGGCAAAGATTGAAAAGTGTTTTGGCCACAGACACTTATTTTTACATTTTTCCATTTTTTTTGGATGATTTCAAAAGCATCCCTATTACCAAAATGATTTTTCAAAATCTATGTTTTTACTTAATTTTTTTATTTTGCTTCATATTACTTTAGATATATATTTCCAATTTTTTGTATTTTCTATTGTTTAACATTTTTGGCTGCTACAGTACTCACAAAAAATGTGACGAGCGAAATGTGAGCCACCTAAACTGTGAAAACGGGGTTATGAGAGAGATACAAGCGAAATGGAAGCAGCCTTAACTGTGAAAACAGGGTTGTGGCGTCGTGCTGCTAAGCACAGCAATTGAGTATTGTGTCCTAGATAGCGAGAGTCCAATAGCCGAAAGCATCACTGGCTTACACTCTAAACTGAGTAGCACAAATAATGTTGAATTACTTAGATCGGACATGGGCTGAGTAGTGGTCTCGAGCACTGGATATGGTAGCATTTAAACAAGAGATAACTTGAGAAAATGAGATAAAAGACTCATGGTGTATTTTGCAGAATTTTGAGATTTATCTCCATCTTGGAATTTGCCCAATGAAGAAATTGTATTTGCAAAAATCTTCGCTTTTAATGCAAAATAGTTTTTGAAGTCTCGAACACACTTATAAATAGATTCATCCAAATATCATTTATTCATATAGATGCAAACCAGAAATTAGGAGTAACAGTAAGGTGCTTTAACCACCATTGACAAGAGACAACATAAACAACAACATTGACAAAAGTAACAATATAAACAAGAAGGAAGTGAGGACAGCAATAAGAGGTCTGTTCTCTATTTACATGCAAAAGAGATCAAAAGAGCCTCAACCAACTGAAGCAAGGGCATAGGCCCCAACACCATTTGTAGGGGTAATCCTTAATATAAACTTCTCGACTTGTCCCGATCAAGTAGAAGCCGAAGGACCTACTTCGATGAGCCATGATAATGCGAGTTACGGGTACAACCGTAATTATGTGCCTCTCACATATAACTCTAGCAGAAGGGGGAACTTGGGCCCTCTCTGAGATAACCTCTGACGAAAAATTGTTGAGGAAGTATGAATCAGCAAAGAAGGCAGGCGTACAATGATATGCTTGAGTGTTGCATAGCTGAACCCCTTTGGCTCTATGGAAGACCTCGTCTGGGACTGAGGCAGCCCCTCGACTAGCACTCACTTTTTTGGTCGAGAGTGTCCTCCTAAACCAGAACAAGACAACATTTTTGTACTGTTTTTATGAGTTGAATCTCTCTCTCTTTCCCCCCTAGTGTGTGATATATTAGCATGCACCAAGAGTTTTCAAAACTGACTCTTTTCCTTCTCCATGCAAAATATTGCTGGAAAGGAGCATATGGCAGAATGAAAATTACTGATAAAGAACATTACTGTTAGCTGTGAGTTTTGGAGCATGTTTACAAAGTTTATAGTGCAGGATATGCGATCGAACCCAATTTCATCATCGGTCATGAATTGAAAAAATTGAGCATTCGTAAAATAGAAATTTACCATCGGACGATGACTATGTTGCGAGTAAGAAGAGAGCCCTCTCCTTGGCATGTCTCACACTTGAGTAAACCACGAGAATTACATGTTACACAGGGGAGCATTCCTTTCCCATTACATTTCACACATCTGCACAAATAAATTGAATTTATATAATCAGCAGAGTAAAATAAAATCAGCTGTAGCTGTAATAGAGCATCAAATGAATATGTATCAACTGAACCGAAAGGTACAAAACACCATGTTTTGTATGGTGGTGGTTATTTATTCACATGGAAAATGACAAAAGGCCATTGTCCTGAAAATGCCTCAAAAGTATCTAGGTCCAAAAATTTTAATGAAGATTATACACCATCAGAAATAAGAAGCTATAGCCCCTCAGGGCGGGTGTAATCTAGGTCCAAAAATTCTAATGGAGGTTATACACCATCAGAAGTAAGAAGCTATAGCCCCTCAAAAAAACAAAAAAATAAATCAATAAAGTTGAATTTTTCTCAAAAAAAATCAATAAAGTGGAATAAAGAAACCAAAAATACATTGGGATTAATCATACTGGGATGAGTTCCAGGTGGTTCCACATGGGTTAATCTCCATTTTTGTCATCAATGGACCACGGATACCCTTCGAAATAGAGTATCTCATAGTTCATTGGATTATGGTGTACATTACCAAAAATCATAAAATGGTTCGATTAGACTCAACGCTTGAGACTGGGCTCGCTACTAGACTTGAACGAAAGCACTCACATTGTATCAGAACCATCTTTGTGGGCAATGAGACCTCGTCCATGACAAGAACTGCACACAGTCATTTGATTTTCTTTGTAAATCCCAGGTTCTTGATCCACATTGCATGTGGGGCAAACGATATCTCCTCGTCCAGCGCATCCTGCAAAATTTTCCAAATTCAAAATGGCTGGGAAGACCAATAAATTGTCCAGACTAAGACATTGCATTTTTTAGGGAAAGTATACCATACACTGGTATGTGATTCACCATACACCAGAGAAGCATCCACCTCTAGTTGTTCACAAAAATGGATGGTGGAGATTAACAGAAGTTCAAAATACACATCAATCATTAGGAACGGATGGTAGGTTATTCCCAAGGTGTACCATAAACTATATACCACAGGCACAGGGTATAGTTTCCATGATTTTGGTGGATTAATAGAAAAATACTAAACTTTACTGGATTAATAAGCAAACACCAAATTTCATGAAGGGCTTGGTTGTAATCTTCTTACCTGTGCATTTCTCAACAGCTTCAGAATGAGGAACTCTGACCCTGATCTCTTTTTGTGACACAAAAAGAAGTGGGAATTCCGACGTCAGATCTAATTCCCATGTATCAGGCTCAGCCCCACTAGCCTTACCATCAACTTTGCCCCCATGATAAGGCTCCTTTTGCGTGATTGTTTCTCTCTCCTCTATAAATGTTTCTAATGTGCCGACATAAACATTGCAATCTTCCACAGCTTGAATTTTCCATGTTCGAGCTGGACGGCTTCCCCAACAGAAATGGTGGTTCACATGATCAAGGAGCAGCTCCCGAATATCTAATTCATCCAAGATCGGCCTGTAGGGTGACATGTAATTCTAGGTCATAGTGTTTTGAAGTCCATTGAACTATAGTATACTCTTACCTATTCCATGCCACCAAAATGACATAACATCTAATTCGTGTGACAGGACTCAGCCTGCAAGGCCGAGTAACCCCGAGTTATGTTTACAATTCGGGGCATATAAAACAAAATTAAGGATTTTAAAAATTCATCCAATATTGGCCCGTAGGGTGACATGTAAATCTAGGTCATAGTGTTTTGTAGTCCATTGAACTATAGTATACTCTTACCTATTCCATACCGCGAAAATGACATAACATCTAATTTGTGTGACAGGACTCGGCCTGAGAGGCTGACTAACCCCGAGTTATGTGTACGATTCAGGCAATATAAAAACTTTAAAAATTTTAAAAATTGTAAAAAATGTAGAAATATTGTATTATATTTTTTAAAATATGAATGGAATGTTTTTGGGTGCGATTTGTATAGAGCCTAGGTTCTAAATAATCAAATTAGAGCCTACCTTCAAATAGTGTCAAGAAATGTGGCTTCAATATTGAAAATCTTTGTGATAGCCTTAAAATATATTTTCATCTTAATAGTATAGATCGATAGACCTATGAAAAGTTAAAAATCTTGAAAATTGACGATCCAAAAATGCATTACAAAATACACTATTCCCAAAACTTGAAATCCATTTTTTTCTCATGTCCATGCATCTTGATGTCGAGATGATCAATTTGAAACAACCTCTTCTAGTGAAATTTTTGAGGTAGGCTCTAATTTGATTGTTTAGAGCCTCGGCTTTATATAAACTTTTCCCTTTTATCACAGATTGGCGAGTGTATTTTTGCCATCATACCTATTTTATATTTTATTTTTTTTATTTTTAAAATGTCCCAAATTGTAAATCAGTTGTTTTTTAATCCATTTTTCTGTACTTTTAGAATACTATTTTAACTTTTTAAAGTTTTTTTGGTTTATTTTACTGTTACTACTTACCACCTTTTTTATTTTTCCAATTTTTCTTTTTAATTTATTTAGGGCTTTTTAGCCCTGTGCACAAAAATAATTGTTATATCTATGGCATATAGCATCACTGTCTAGAAGATTTATTTTGTTTGTAAGCATATTTATGAGATACTCTACCATATGGACATACGCACATGAATAGTTTCAATTCAATAGCGGTATCAATGCCTTTTCAGATATGAAACACCCTAGTATAAATAAAGGTTTGGGTAGTTAGTGAAATGAGAGAACTATAACAAATAGAAGGCTGAACAGAGCTGATAGCGAAATGCATTATAAACTCGTGTAATGCACATGCAATGAAAACTTACCTCCCAATTAAAGGATTCCCACCAAGACCACCTTCAGTGACCCCATGCCCGACAATAGCTCCCACTACCAACACAATTAAAAAAGTTCAAACAATAATAAGAACACCGTATGTTATTTTAAATGCCTTCAAGCAACATACGATCCATGATGCCTCACATACAGAATGAATACGTCCAAATAAGATAAACTGAACCATGTTACTAGAAGCCACGGCAAGAGTGAGAATAACCTTAGTTCGTACATTAACTAACGCATGATCACAGTTGATCCCTTTTGGATTGCATGATCTATGGGAATGTCTTATAGATTTATGCTTCTTCAATCAGTGTTTTAAAATGCGGCCGTATCGCCGCATATGCGGCCGCGTCGCCACATATGCGGCCGCATCACCGCATATGCGGCCGCATCATGCGGGATGCGCTCGCATCCGCATCGCGAACTGGCGGATATGCGCTTTTGACAGATGCGGCCGCATATGCACCGCATCAGGCCGCAGCATTGCCGCATCCTGCATCAGACCACATCGCACCGCATCTATTTCCGTGGAAATTTTTTTCGATTTTGCCCCTCGTGGAGGGGCAAAATGGTCTTTTTGTAGTTCCAAAGTTTAGGGAAACTGTTTGCGGGGTTACTATACCCCCTAAACGAAGATTTCCAGCCACTTTTGTGGCTTTTTTTGCATCAAATCGAAGGAAAAAAAATTGGCGAAATTTTTTTTTTCATCCAAATCTTCGATTTGGCAGTTGTTTGATACTTGGATGTTCATTTGATGCCTTTGATTGTTGATTTGGGGATGTTAAGGTGAATTTGTGATAAGAAATTGGGGATTTCAGAGGCCGTGAAGAAATCGAGCAATACTTCACAGAGTCGATAACTTTTTATTCCTTCTTGTACAATAATATTGTTATACTTATTTTTGGGGCAATGTCTTCTTCCCAATCTTCTAGTAAAAAGGATTCGGCTTGGAAATATGCTAAACTAAAAAATCCGAAAGACAGAAATTGTGTGACATGCTTGCTCTGTGGAAATACATATATGGGTGGTATTTTTTGACAAAAAGAGCATTTAGCCGGAATTTCTAGGAATGTAAGAGCATGCCCACAAGCTACAGATGATATAAAAAAGGAGATTACAGAATATTTGGATAGATTGAAAAAAGATAAAGAGAAAAAAAAAAAATGAATTACTTGATGATATGTAATTATTTGATGAAGATGATGATATGTCTGAAGTTCCTATGAGGCAAAGGGGTACTCGTACTCCAACCTCAAGAGAGAGGGTTATAAATATTGGTGGTAGTGCTGAGAGAAGAACACCTCTCTCTAAGGGATCAATGGATTCTTTTTTCAACCCTAGCCCCGAAATTGTGGTTCAGGAGAGAAAGTGAAAAGCAAAACAAACCACAATTGACAATAAATATAAGAAAGAAAAAAGGAAGTCGGTATGTAAGTGGATTTACATGGCCGGCATTCTTTTTAATACTATAACTCTTGATAGTTTTGCATGTACGGTCCAGGCAATTGGGCAATATGGCCCAAGACTTATTCCTCCTTCACTACATGAGGTTAAGGAGCCCTTGTTGAAGGATGTTGTATTTGATGTGAATAAAATTTTGATTTCTCAGAGAGAAGGGTGGGAGAAATATGGGGCCACTATTATGTGTGAAGGTTGGTGCGATGGGAAATCAAAGGCAATCATTAATTTTTTGATTAACTGCCCAACAGGTACTTTTTTTGTCACGTCTATTGATGCATCAGACAAGTCACATGATGGTATATACTTATTTGGCTTGATGGATGAGATTGTCGATTTTGTTGGGGAGCAAAATGTAGTACAAATTATCACTGACGATGGTGCCAACTATGCTGCAGCTGGGCATTTCTTGACTTTGAAAAGGAAGCATATGTTTTGGACTCCTTGTGCAACGCACTGTGTTAATCTTATGCTTAAGGAAATCGGTACAACATCTTTATTTAGTGGGGTGATTTCAAGAGCTATGCTTGTTGTTGGATTTATTTACAATCACACCATAGTCTTAAGCATGATGAGGTCTTTTACAAAGAAGAGAGAATTAGTGAGACCAGGTATTGCTAGATTTGCCACGTCATTTCTCACTCTTCGAAGCCTAGCCAAGCAAAAAAGTGCCTTGAGGACCATGTTTGCTTCCGAGCAATGGAGTCAAAGCAAATGGTCAAAGCATAAGGATAGGAGAAAGGCTGAAAAAATTATTCTGAATACATCTTTTTTGAGTCAAATAATTATTGCATTGGAGGTGGCTCGCCCTTTAGTGAGAGTGCTTTGACTGGTTGATGGTGATGCGAAGCTCGCCATGGGCTATATACATGAGGCAATGACTAGGGCAAGAACTGAAATAAAAGATGTTTTAAAAGATGATGAAAATATGCGCAAGGCTATACTTGAAATTATTGATAGGAGATGGGAATCCCAGCTTCATATGCACCTTCATTCAGCCGGTTATTATCTAAACCCATCTCTTCACTACAAGCACCCATCCATTGAGTTAGATCGTGTAATAAATTGTGGGTTCTTAGATGTGCTGGAGAGGTTGGTGCCAGACAAAGATATCCAGGATGAGATCCAGAGCCATGAATTGATTAAGTTCAAGTTAGCCTTGGGAAACTTTGGGAGAGATATTGCCACTCGAAATAAGAACACTACAGATCCAAGTAAAGGCCAAAAGCCCAAAAATAATCTTACTTGTCTCTTACTTTATGTATAGTTCCATTGTTTATTTTATACCCTAAATTTTTAACTATATTCTAAATTATAAAATATTATACAACTGCATGGTGGGCATTATATGGAAGCGAGACAC
>NW_006499435.1:3518011-3571543 GCF_000471905.2 Amborella trichopoda
ATGTGCAGTATAACGAGCGGCTTAGGGAAAGGTATGAAAATCGCACGAAACTCAACCCTATTCAATTATATGAAACTGATGGTGATTCCATAAGTGAGTGGACCGTGGATCCAAGACAAGAGCGTGTGTTTGAGGATGAGGATCTTACATGGCTTGATGTCGAGTTAGCAATAGCGGTTAATGAAGAAGATCGACCTAACACTAGAGCACAAAGGCGTAGAGGAGCTGCTGGGTCTAGTTGCACTCGCACATTAGCTTCAGAGGTCGAGGAAGACGCTGACTCAAAGGAGACTGATGAAGAAGAATACATGGACGCCGTCGAGGATGATATTGATGATGCGCATGACGACTCTCAGGATGACTTGTCTGATTGATATTTGAAAAAATGAAGTTCAAATTTCAAACTTGACTCGCAAAATGGATGATTGTATTAAGTTATTATTTATTAACTATTAACTCTTCTTGAGCTTGACTTTTGATTTGTATTTTGTAATATCATTATTTTGTACTTATGGTTGTTGATGGTTGAGTTTAATTATAGTTGTGCTTATGGTGCAAATTTGTGCTGGTGATTGTTGATTGTTGAATGCTTTATGAAGCTGGTTTCAAGTTTCTAGTTATCAGGGGATAGTGGATAACTGGATACAGAATCTCCGACAACTAATAGTTTTGAAGTTAATCATTAAACTAAAATACCTACTATCACATATATCACCTTCATATTTTTTTTCTATACATTAACTTATTTTTTTAGATTTTTTTGAATTTTTTTACATTTATTGACAGCATCATCGCGATGCACCCGCATCCTGGCCACATCGAGCCGCATCGCCGCATCGGCCCCCCACCGCATCAGGGCCGCATCCCGCATTTTAAAACACTGTCTTCAATTGATGCAATGGTGCATTAAGGTATTATTTATGGGATTCAAGAATTGTTAAAGAAGCTAGTGATCTCACTTAAAACTCAAATATTGGGAAATATTTTGCAAATCATCACATTTAATGATATCCAATTTATATGCATGCCAAACAAAGGAGCAGAACTTCACTAATGAAAAATGAGAACCAAGGGAAGTTTAAAGGGCCCTTGAGGATCCCGGGAAAAGCTCTCATGTGCATATTAGAAGATTTTTTAAATCCATTAGAAAATAGATTCAAGTTACTACCCCATATGCCTAGGATAGTGTATAAGGGGGATGTATTGTATGCTTTATGGCTAATTGCACATTTTATCCAGAAGTAAAAGATACTGTGAATAAAATACTGAGCTACAGTAAATGTATAGTCCAAACTAATTTTCTAGACAATTGGGATCCATGTTTCCTAAGAACAAGACTGAAGCTTTTGACATGGAAATACAAGTCAAAATAAATAAAGCCAAACAGAAGTAATGGGAAAGAAAAAATAAAATTAAACAAATAAATAACGAGACAGAAAATATGTATCAATTTTGAGGATTTTGTGGACAGAAAGGAAACAGTGGGAGGTACTCCCTTACGTTCTGGTATTTTACATATATCATTGCTTTGGGTATCTAGTCATGTTGAGAGTATAGAGAGTTGATATTTTGTAGAAATACCCGAGTTTTTGAGATATGAAATGAAACCCCTCTCTTAGAGAGAAAACTCATTAAGATGGAAATAGAACATTTGGGCTGGGTATGGCTGATCTGAGCCAAGAATCTGAGAATTCACTCTGAATGGTGAAGATTTACTTGTGACAAAAGGAGTCTGTCTTCTTTAATTCAGACGATACAAATATCTGGCAATCATTTGCCAAAGACATTTTCATATAGAAACCATTTCCCTTCAAATATGAGTGAATTCTTGGTATAGAGATGCATTGTTTGTTAATAATTCCGTAAGTGCTTATGGCTTATGCTAATTTTCTTTTGTTCATAGTTTACAAATCCAGTGTTCTTCCACCAATATTTTTTGTGTAGAACAATATTTTTTCCCATTTTTTCTGCAGACAGTTCTTATTCATGAAAATTCAAAGATCATGGTAAATATGAAACTCTGTGAATTGGTGGCTAAAAAGTATTATGCAATACAAAATCGACAGAAACTATAATAGAGGTCCAGCGTTAGCTATCATGCATTTCAAATTTCAAAGATTCAGTAGACCAAAAAAAAAGAAAAACATATTGCAATCTATGTTGCACACATAATATTGATAAGTTGATATTGAATTACAAGAAAATGATGATCAATACATAAAAAATATAAAACCCAAAGACCAAGACCTATACTACGTTTGTCTCTATTTCTTTATTTCTCGTTCTAATTATCGCTTTTGAGCAGTTAACTGCAAAACCATTCCTGGTTTGCATTGATTTCAAGATTTTTCAATACCCACTTAATTATATAACAAAGAGATGGGCTCCGAGACCCAAACACTTGACAACAATTTTTCCTTTTGTCTACATATTCTACCTGGCTGTTAAGTCTGGAGAGAAAATAACACATACATAATCAAAATATGATATAAGTTTATGGAAAGGGACATTACATTGGGGATCAAGCTCTGGTACGCTGACCAGATCTCCAGGAATGGATGGTGGTTTTGGATAGAGAGAAGCAGCCGATCGAATCTCTTCAAGGCTTACTTCAGCTCCAAATAAAGGGATTGATGTTAGAGTAGAAGCATTCCTCCCTAAACGCTGATAGGTTCCCCACTTCTTCTTTTCATGTTCGTGTGATTCTTCGCCAACAAACACCAACGCAGTGCCACAATTTATACCAAGCAAAGCATTAGAGAAAGATATAGGGCATAATTGAATTTCAAATATAAGCATGATAGAAAGGGCACATTTCAATTCCATATACATGCAAGAGAGAGAAAGAGGGAAGAGGGAAGACAAAATTCAATCCCAAATATATGACATGACAAATTTTTTGTTAAGGACAATATATTCTTAACTGAGGAGGAAATTGACACACACAAACAGTGGAGAGGGAAAATAAAGGCGGTTTTTCTTGTTGGAGAATGACTCAAAGAGAGAATTGATAGTTCCAGCAGTGATAGAGTACCAAGTGAGATAGAGATAAAACATTGATTCCAGTCAGAAATTATAACAGAGAGAGCATTTTGACAGAGAGAAAGAGGGAAACAACTAGAGAGAGAGAGAAGATAGAATTAAATTACAAATACATGCCACAGAGAGAGAGATAAGACACTATTCAATTCCAAGTTTATGGCATGAAAATCTTTTTGTGAGGGCATAACATACTTAACTGAGAAGAAAATAGGTATAGAGACAAATATCTGAAGAGTGAGAGAGAGAGAGAGAGAGAGAAAGGGGATATTTTTCTTATTGGAGAATGAGTCAGAGAAAGGTGATAGTTCCAGCACTGATTCAGCACCACTTGTGTGTGTGTGTGTGAGAGAGAGAGAGAGAGATAGAGATCAAACATTGCCCCGGCAGAAATTATTACAAAGAGCAGTAAGAGAGAACGAGAGAGGGAGGGCAAACATTAATTTTCAGGCAGAAATTATAACAGAGACAGCAGTAACAGAGAAAGTGAGAGAGAGAGAGGGAGGGATCAAACAATAATTCCAGGAAGAAATTATAACAGAGATAGGAGTAAGAGAGAGAACGCGATTCAACACCGGAATCATAGCAGGTACAACACGGAGAGAGAGAGAGAGAGAGAGAGAGAGAGAGAGAGAGAGAAAGAGAGAAAGAAATGGAGTTCTAGCCCCTATCATCCATGAACGGATGAGAATCACGGAAGCAACATCAAAGAGACAACTAGAGATAGTGAACAACAATTCTTTCTCCTATTCTACCAAATGTTAAATTGATCAACAATTCAAATACTAACACAGTAACAGGAAACATATAGAGATAGAATTCTGAATATAAAATGGATCAAATACAAAATAATTAAAATAAAAATTAGAGAGAGACAGAGTGTGTGTGTGATTACCTGAAAGCAAGGGTTCCTCCATTGAAGGGTAGATAAGAGCATCAAACCCCTAAATTGATTGAAGATGTCCCATGTCTTCATGAGGGAAGAAAAACTCCGCAACTTATACCCTTTCTGAGAAATCATTTGCGTCCTTTGGTGGACCACCCTCTACTTTCAGAGAAAACTCACGAGTATCCTCGTCCACTTTTGTTAAATTTTTGTGAAATTTATTTGCAGACCAAAATAATTTTTGAATTACAGAAATGTTTCGTATTTCAAGATGTTGTACGGTGAGGTCCAAATTTTTTGGGTTTCTTAATTTGTTGTATTTTTTGTTCGAAAACCATTAGTATCCCCTAAAATTTCAGTTTTCCTTTTCCCTTTTTTTTTTTTTTCTTTTTTTTTTTTCGTAGTCTCAGTATTTTTTATAATTTCAAGTGTTTGAAAGTCTTAAGTTTGAATTATCCAAACACTTAGTTCTTTTTAGAGAATTCAAAAATTGATTTCAAAAGCCAAACTTTCAAACCGCCTAAAACATTACACTTGGTATTTGTGTGACATGGATGAATTTTTGAGCCGCCGAAACACTTAATTTCCCTTGGATTGAATCGCCCAAGTCTCCTTGTGTGCAGTTAAACAACGAATAATTGGCAACCTTGGGCAGTGCTTTGAAAATCTCAATCGGGCTCCAATTCAATACGGTTCTGTATACGAATTTATGTTCGACTCGGACAATATCTTAGTCAAAGCATTTTATGTTCGACTCAGATGGACACAGACGATCTCCAAGTCAAACCATGCTGCAACTGACAAGTGACTTGCGCTACTCCAAGGATTTTCAATCTAGAACCCTCAAACTTCTAACTCCACTTCGACTCTCCAGATTATGAGTCGGCTCGGCAAAATTTCTATCACTGCTTTGGGTTTGAGATTGTAACTCATAATATCTTTGAAGCATAGTATACTCATAACTCACTACTGTAGTCCAGTTTCCTTCCTCGTCCAATCTCACAAGGGAACATGACGCTTGGGGACCTGTGAGTGCTCATAAGGGAACATGATGCTATGCTTCCTACGGAGCATAGTATCTTTCATAGTATAGCATACATTTTGTGTCCTTATTATGCTTTGGGTGGTGTGTTTTAGGGTTCGAGGCTTTATAACATTTGATAGAGTTTTACATCAAAACCCCATTGAAAAATGCAATTTCAATGTTGGCAAACATTATGATGCCTTGCAAATTTGTTTTCAGCCTTGATTATGAAATTTGAAGGTTAAAAATGACCTACATCAAATTGATTTGTGAACACTCAAAATAGATGATACATAAAATATTTTACAAGATAGACTGATTTTGGGACTTGAAATTCATTTTTTCATACTTATGATCGTCAAAATCGAAGTCGAGATGATCCATTTGCAAGTATCCTGATGCCAAGAACTACATTCTCATGTTATAATTGAGGTGCGGCCTTATACAATTGTGTACAGCTAAAACACATTCCCTTGCACATTTGCTTTGTGTATTTAAACATGTGGTGCCATATAAGATGGTATCTTTTAACAAGAGCGTGCATACCATGCTCCTGCAGGAACAAATACTATGCGGTTACTCCCTCCATCAGGCAGAAGACTAACTTGGGAAGATTTTCGGATGAGAATTTTTTGGGAACCACCAAAAAATCATTTGATAATTATATACAAAATAAATTTTTTTGAATTTTGAGCTTTCTAACACTTTTGATCTCACCTTTTGGATTGTTTTTATTATCTTAAGGCTTTTTTTTTTTTTTTTTAAACCAATAGAGAAGTTACATCATTTTGGGTCTTTAAAATGCTTCTAGATGGGATTTTTCCCAAGGGTGTAAATGTTTTTAGATATGCAAAAATTTTGAGCTCCAAATTCGTGAATATGAGGTAAAAATAGATTAGCAGCAATTCATCTTCTTAATCGATCTCGAGATGGATTTTGGATCCAAATTTTCATAGATCTATCATTTAGACCACCAGCCGGAGGCAAAAATAGGAGAGAGAGAGAGAGAGAAATAGCCTGTTTTGCACTTTTTTTTCCAGACCATTCGTTTCAATTCATCAAATATTACAAGAAATGCACTAATTTTGAGCTCCGAGTTTGGCTGTTACGTAAAAATGGATTTGCAGTGATTTAAGATGTTTCTTGATATAGGTTTGGATCCAATTTTTCATATATCTATCATTTAGACCACCAAGATCATGAACTTGGAGGCAAAAATAGGAGCCAAGAGAGAAATAGAATTAATCTATTTTGTATTTTTTATGGACCATTCCTTTCAATTGATCAAAGAGTATTAGACATGCACTAATTTTGAGCTCAAAGTTTATCACTATAAGGTAAAAATGGATTTGCAGTGATTTAAGATGTTTCTCGAGTCCTAAATGTGTCTTGAATTCCATAAATTATATTGTCCTTTTTCGATCCAGTCACATTCCTCATAAACACGATTTCCACATCCGCGTGGACCCCAATTTCTCAACCTTAGTTTGAAAATATCAAATGACAAAGACTAACACATACAACTATGCAACATTACATTTCTTGTGCACTAAGCATATGGATGGATGGCTTCAAGTCAACACGCCAAACATAGGGGACAATGGAACGGGACTCGGGTCGGGTATGTGTCCAAAAATTGGACCGTAAACCCACCAAATAGTGGATCCAACACTATTCAGATTCAGGTCCAAACCCCAATGGTATTTTAATGATATTTAATTAATATTTAAATAAATATCAGTGTTGTCAAATTCGCTTCAGAGCCTTCTTCAAATTGGTGGAAAAACAAATCAATTCGGTGCTTCGGCCGATTCGGAGGAAGATCTCGGAATATTTTAAACAATGTAATATAAATAAAGTATATATTTATATATAATACATAAAAAAGATCATTTTTTTTAAAAAAAGTAAAAAATAATTTAAAAAAAGAACAATTATGTGCTTCGGGCAAAGATTTTGAAGATGACCAAAGCACATAATTGCTTTTAAAAAAGACAAATTTGTGCTTTGGCCAAAGAGGCTGAAGCTTTAGTTGAAGAGGCCTAATCGAACCGAAGCAGGCCGAAGTTGATGCACCAGAGCTTCGCTTCGCTTCCATCTAGGCCGAAAGTCTTAAGCCTTTCGGCCTAAGCAAAGCGAATTTGATAACATTAATAAATATAACTATATATTTTTAGTTATAATATTTAAATTATATATACATAGAGAGAGAGAGGGAAAGCTTTCTATGTTCCCCCTATAACATAGAAGTGTTATGTTCCCCCTACCATCTAGCCGTCTATTTTTTATCAAGAGAGCCACTCGCCATTTGATTTTAGATCCGGCGTCTCAAATTATTTTAATTTTAATTTTTTTAATACAATTTTTTTTAATATAAAATTTGGTACATGCTATCTTCCCATTGGGGTGCACCTATAAAAAATATTAACAATAATTTTTTTATAAATCATAATGACCAAAATACCCCTTGAAGTTTTCAAGGTTATTTGGTCATTTTATTTTATTAAAAATATTTTTTTATATTTTTCATTAGTGCGAATTTAATATAGGAATGGATGTCCAAAATTTGGTGTCAAAACAGTTTATAGAAAAGAAATTTAAAATAAAAAAGTGTAGAGAAGTGATATTGTGATTGGGCTAATCATAGCCCTCCATTAAAAAATGGAAGGTTAGATAAGGGGAACATAGAACTTCTATATTGTAAGGGGGATATAGAAAGCTTTCCCCCACACACACACACATATATATATATATATATATGGTTTATTTAGAGTTAACAACCACTCAAAATGCAAATGTTCAAGTTAGAAGGGGTTGTGATGAGTATATTTATCAAAACAATCATTATTTTTTATTAAAAAATTATTTAAATAGGTAATTTTACCATTAAACAATAGTAATTTTGAAATTTTCATAAAAGTACCATGACATTTTGAAAGTTAATATCCTAAAACTTTATTTATAAAGTGTCATTGTCTTTTAGTTAAAATTTTAATTTTACCCTTTATAGAGATGACAAAAATACCTTTTGTCTTGTAGTAATGTTTACAAAATTGCCCCACAGTAATAAACTTTTTTAAAAAGTATACTACAAAATTAATAAAATCCACCATTCACAACTCTCATCTTGAACATTTATAAGTTGAAAGGTCGTGAAGTTTAGAAAATCTTATATATATATACATACATATATATATATATATTACAATATTTAAAAATAAATAAATTTTGGATCGGATCCAATCAGGTCAACGGACCCGACCCGACCCCCGTTGCCATCCCTAGTCCCATGCTAAATTATGCAAGGCCATTTATTTGTTCTAAAAAAACATCATGTGCTCTAGTCTATCTAGGGAGGGCTCCTCCCTATTTCTTCGTATTGTACTTTTATCTTTAGGAGCTTTGTTCCGTTATCTCACGAACATTACTCTTGCCATTTGCTCCGTTATCTCATGAACATTACTCTTACCGTTTAAAAAACAAAAAGAAAAACATTACATGCTCTCGTGCGATCACAATGTGTGTTTGCTTCCTCGAGCAAAACCTAGCTAGGAGTATGTATTGTGTAACTGTGACCCAACTTTTAGGAGTGTGAGGTACTAAATAGAGTGATCAAAAAAGAAAAAAAAACAAAAAATAAAACTCCATAGCAACAACAGCTTCAAAACGTATGAAAATACCCATGCGGTGATTCTAAAGTAGATTCGAGCTTTCAGATCAAGACTCCTTACTAGGTCCTTTGCCCGAGGGAGTTAATGTAAAACAGTGATTTAAAAAATAGATCGGTGGTTAGGATTAGACATCGCTAAAATTGATCTAGATCAATGAATCGGCTGTCCGGATTGCTGTTTTACTGGATGAAAAAAATAATGAACAGGAGAAAAAATATATGCAAAAATTATGAACTGACAAAAACCAGTCCAGGTCAATGAATCGGCATTTTTACTGTAGTAAAATAGAGTTTTTACTGTAGCAAATCTGCAATTATCTTCTAGACTCAAACGATTTCCTATATATTGACAGAATTGGCACGAAGTTCTTCAGTTGGACTGAGCGATTCCGTTCCGACCCAATATTTTTTAAATAAGTGATGTAAAGAATGCTTCACTGGGAGCATAGTACACACTCTTATTTGTTTTAAAGGAAAAAGTTTATACAAGGGTGAGGCACTAAACAATCCAATTAAGGTTGTTTCGATGACCCTTAATTTGATCATCTAGACCTCAATATGTATGGATACGAGAAAAAATAGATTCCAAGTATTGAAAATAGTATATTTTGTAACGTATTATCTAGACCGTCAACTTTCAAATTTTTTAAGTGTTCATAGATTTGTTTGGTCTATGCAATTTTTTAATCTTTAAATTTTACCATTAGAGATGAACATAAAATTTCAGATCATCGAAAAGACTTAAGCTGCTAAAATAATATATTTTGATGCTATTTAAGGGTGCGCTGTACTTTAATTGTTTAGGGCCTCAACCTTATACATACCGCACCCTAGTTTAGATGCTCAACCCTTGATATATATACTAAAATTTCCATGACATTATCAACCATTGCTCTATTGGGAATTATTGTAGTAGAACTGGCCTTTATAGTAGGCAAAGTTTGCCTTGCCTACTATAAATATTTAAAAACGGAAAATATTTGCCCAGAGCTAATTTTAGAACATTAGTTCAAGAGCCAAATCTCATGACAAAAACAATATGGAGAGATTTGTTTGACTTTAATTTTTCCACATACACTCTTGACCCTTGTAAACAATTTAAAAAACAAAATCAACTGAAACCAAAAAATTGATTTTGGAACTCGTATATAGATTGGTTTTGTGATACATGGAACTTGGTATTTCTATATCTTTGGTCCTAATTCATTTTAGTGAAATATGGAATATGTTGCATTACATTTTTCATTGGGAATATCTTTTTTTTTTTCTTCTTGATTCTCAATTTGGTTATATTGTTCAAAAGTAAAATGATTCCAACTGACAATGTGTATCTATTATTGTAAGACATTACCTTTACTCGTGTTTATAGCTATACGTTGAATGTTCCTGAACAATTGTACCTTGTCATTAGACAATGTGTTGCTTTCAATGGGAATATCCAATAGCATTTCCAACATTCTGACCAGGCAATTAGTATATATTTTATGAAGGTTTTCCCTTTGTGAAGGTTTTTAGGGAAAGGTTCTTATGTTTCTCCTACAGCATAGAAGTTATATTTTTCGTCTACCATCCAGCCGTCTAATTTTGATCAAGAGGCCACTCACTGTTTGATATTAGTTCCGACGTCTCAAAGTATTTAATTTTTAGTTTTTTTTAATACAAATTGTATGAATATAAAATTTCGTACGTGATCTTCTCATTGGGGCGCACCTATAAAAAATATTAAAAATAAATTTTCGATCAAATATGATGGCCAAAATACCCCTTGAAATTTTAAGGGGTATTTTGGTCATTTTATTTTACTGAAAATATATTTTTTTACATATTTTTCGCTAGTGCGAGTTTAATAGAAGAATGGACGTGCAAAATTTGGTGTCAAAATAGTTTATAGAAAAAAATTAAAAATAAAATAGTGTAGACACGTGATATTATCGTTGGGACAATCTTAGCCCTCCATTCGGAATGGACGGTTGGATAAGGGGAAGTATATAAGTTTTATGCTGTAGGAGAAGCATAGAAAGCTTGCCCTTGATGAAATTTGTGATCTTTAGCATATTCTCACGTGTGACTCTTGAAATCCTCAATCAAACTATATTTTACCTTTATTTTAAGGTAGTAAATTATTTCAGTCAATTTTTATAGTGGATAATTATTGAATGTAATGCTCTTCAAACATATGGTATTGTGTTTTTTAAAGTATTGTAAAGTGCGGTTGATGCATATATCACTATGGCTATAATTGAAGAAAAATGTGTGCCATATCGCAATCAAAATGGAGGTTTCTCACAAAATGTGATGATAATATGTTCATTGGATCGTAGATTTTATATGTTTTTGTCAGATGGGAGGGATGTAAAGGTTCCACAAGCAAGCTTGAACAAAGATTTCTATGTTCCTGGGGGTGTTACATATTGTGTTATTGTTGTTTATAATTGCGATGGATATTCTATCTAACATTTTATTTATTTTTTATTTTTACAAACTAGGTGAGTACTACCTCGTTGATGTTGGATATGTTAATACTACAAGATTTCTTGCTCCATACAGAGGGGAACCCTAGTTCCCAACCTTCCTAAATTTTGGAAGAGTTTTTTAACCTCCATTCTTCCTGGCTCGATGCTATCGAGAGACCACTTAGGGTATTAAATAAGTGATTTTTCTATATTCTCAATATATGTTTCATATCCAATGAAGACTTATGACCTCACTGAGGGTATGACATTTAATAGAAAATAATAGTGGATCAAGATTCGTGCAGTTGACCCCAATTAATTGAAATAAAACTATAATGATGATGATGATCCAATAAGCACATAAGTCAAATTGGTGAATGCTCTCTACACGCAACATATAGGTGAAGATGATAGGCTTTATGACGAATGTCATAGAGAAAATGATGCAATTCCCCACCAACCTCTATCTCAAGAAAAATAAATAATTCTCAATAAATAAATGATAGAGAGAAGCTTGACAAATTGCTAGCCAGTAGTAAAACAAAATTTGCCCAAAACATGAGGGGATGATCACTATTAATATCAAGGAGGGTCGTACCTTATGAGCTAATGGGACGATGATTAAATATTTGTTAGCATAATCATTTATTCTTTCTTATTATATTATTTACACTTCTCTTTTTCAATGGACTGGTATCATACGACAATATTAATAACGAAGTTCCTTTTATTCCTCACAGATTGTTGTGAATAAATAAATAAATGAATATATATATATATATATGAGATTAGCCCGCTAGCTCATTTCAACATATGAGCTAAATGATTCAGATTGAAGCTACATGATTTGATGGTCACAACCTCATTTCGTATTAGATTTTTTTTTCTATGAATTCAAATAACTTGAAATTTTAAGCGTGTGCTTTTCAAAAATATAAAAATATAATAAAAATATCAAAAAAATAATTTGCAACAAATAAATTGATCAAAATATCCTTGACAAGTTTTAGTGTTTAATTCATTTTTTTATGAATTATTTTTTAAATATTTTTATTAGGTACACCTTGATGAGAATAATGTACTTCTAAAATTTCTAGTTATTTTAACTGGTAAAAAATAAAATAAAAATTAAAACACACAATGAGGTCGTGATCGTCGGATCGGCTCAGATTCAATCTAAGCCGTTGGGCTCATATATTCATATGAGTTAGTGAGCTAATATCAACATTATATATATATAACACTACGCAACACTTATAGGTGAAAATGAACAGTGATTTCGCCTATCCCCATCACCGTCCAAAGTTCATCGCGCAGTCTCGATTGTCCAGTAGTGTTTTATTTTTTATTTTTTTTCTTCTATAAATCAGAATGACCTGAAATTTATAGCGTGTATTAATAAAAAATAGGGGAATCTTTGAAAATTACAAAAGCAATATTTTACATGATAAAATTGACCAAAATACCCCCAAAAAGTTTTGGGGATATTTTGATTAATTTATTTTTCTTAGATAATTTTTTATATATTTTTATTAGATGTGCTTCAGCAAGATGTACATACCCTCCAAATTTCAGATCATTCCGATTTGTATAAAAAAAAAAAAAAAACCTATTTGATAATTGTGACCCTACGATGAAATTTAGACGGTGATAAAGGTAGGCTAAATTACTATTTATTTTTGCCTATAGAGGTTGGAAAGACTTTTCCTATACATATATATATATATATATATTTTTTTGAGATGACAAGTACAGTACTTCAGAGTTTGGATGCGCAATCCTTGTAATTATGTGTACATGCTTTTATGTGCATGTGTAAGAAATGTTCCCATTGAGAGAGAGAGAGGAGAGAGAGTAGTCGTAAGAAGTGTGTAGAATTTCATTTCACCATACATACACATATATAGAATTGTAATTTGGAAAGAGGACACTCAAACAATCCATGGAATTGTAATTTGGAAAGAGGACACTCGAACAATCCATGGAATCTGAAGATTTCCCAGTTATAGTTCGTGCTAACCAATTAAATACCCCAATAAAGCAAATGTCATTTCCGCCTATTGCAATACAGAAAAAGTAAATTTGAAAAAATTCTCAATTAAATTGTATAATAGTAAAACAAATAAAAATATTATTTTAAAAAATAAAAAATACTTTTATATTGATTTTTTTGCTTAAGCCGAATCGGCCCAAATCTGGACAAAGTAGCTTGAAACTAACCGAAATGACAACACCATGTTTCGTTTCGTTTCGGTCTAGGCAAAGTTTAAAAAAAACAGATCGGTGACTCGAATCGGTCACACCTATACCCGTGTCGGATTGGGAGAATCGGTGGATCGGATAAGAAGAATCGACGATATCGGTAATCTTTGTTTCATTTTTTTTTTTAATAATTCAAGAAAAAACAGTTCATCCTTTTTTTTTTTTTCGTTTCACTTGATGAGGACTCATGAAGAATAGTTGGAATTGATGCTTCCCCGAAAAAAATCGGCGATTATACTATTTGGAACTGAGCAAATTCCCTTTTTTGAGCTATTTCAGAGTGTCATGGGCAATTCCCTATCCAGATCGTCCGATTCCAAATTGGGCCACCAATTTTTTAAACCTTGGGTCTAGGCATAGGATCTGAAGGCTTGGTCTCTTCAACCGAAGCAAAGCGAATCTGACAACGATAGTCTTGAGTTAATCATGCCTGTTTGATTTACCTTGCATCTCTTTAATGTTGTGGATTGTTTAGTTGCCCTAATTATTTTCTAAGGACATTTCTTAATATGCAAAATACACTAAAATGTCTTGACTTGGCAATTATTTATAGGCAAGCTTTACATGTCTCCACATACGTACAATTTATGTATAGTTTATTTGTAAGGAGGCACCAAATTATTCAATCAACTATTTATTAGAATTGAATCAAATCAGTCACCAAATTAGTAAGGGGTCTACTACGTCAATCATAATTGGGCAAACAAATAGTCAAAATTGGTCAAACATTGATTTTAAGCCATTCTCAACTCAACCAAAGTTTTATTTTATACCAACCAAGATATCAATTGACAGTTGGATTGGTCAAACCAAGCAAACCAATATGGTATTGATAACTTTAGTCTCAGTAAAAGCGAAGCGCCAATAGTGTCTTTTGCTCTTGTCAACTTGGTAAACTCATATTCACTAGCTAGTGACATTGTTTTTCTCACTTCTAACATTGTATTGGATCGAGATTGACCAATTTTATGATGAAAAATTGATAAAAAATACGCCCAACTAGTCACTTCTTTAGCATATTACTTATTTTGAACTATTACTATTCATAATTATGTGCATTTTGATAGTTTTTTAAAATTAATAGATATTATAATGTCTTAAGAAAAGGTTTATATAATATTGCAACTTTATCTGTAGAAGAAAGGTTGCTGTAATCTAAACTATCTATTTTATATAAATAGTATATATGTGATATTATTTTAAAGATGTATTATTTTTTAATATTATTTTAAAAAATGTATCAATTCTACACCGTCTAGCTAAAATAAACAATGTAGAATGTCATAATCTTACTTATATTTAAACCTTGGTGCTAAATAATTGTGCATTTCCATAAATTTCCCTCCTACCACCTTTCATAAAATGGGTACTGTCGTATTTTTAAAAAGTATGATCAGCGTGTCCTTAAAGAAAAAGTCACGGGCAAATTGGGCATTTGTTTTCTCGATAAATAAGAGGAGTTACGCCCTCTAGGGTTTCTCTCATTTTTAGGGTTTGTAGTTCACTCCCCTTCGTCTGCAACTTTTGGCGAAAATGGTGAAGGCTCAGGGGGAGCGCGTAAGGTGAGCTGTGAATTCGATATTCAAAACGGAATTAGGGTATGTTATGCATATTTGTTCTTCAAAAATTGCGGTTTTAGTTTAATGTTTCTATGACTCTTTTGCAGATTATATGTGAGGGGGACTATCCTTGGATACAAGAGGTGAGTGAGCAATTCATTGTTTTTTCTCTTTTTAGGGGTTTTATTGATTGTATTATTTTCGTGCTACAGCTGTCCTGATTTATTTTAGGGTTTGGATTTAGGTTATCTTCCAGGGATTCTTCAGTGCGTTTTGTATGGATGTTGGGTTGTATTATTTGGTTTATTTTATGGGGTTTCGATTTGCAGTTTGTGTGGTTGAATCACGGTTTCGTAATATATAGATTAAATAGCATTTCCTGGGCTTTCGTTGTTGCTTTTACCTGCCAAAAGTGATAATTGAGTTACAGTTATCGTTTTTCTCTTTTCTGGTGTTGCTTCATTGTTGGGTTCTGCTTCCATTGTAGGATTAGGTTAATTGGTACTTGTATAGTGCTTGGTAATTGATACATTTTCTTTAAATATCTCCAAGTCGAGTGTGGTGCTCCTTTATGTTTCTTTTCACAATGATGAGGTTTTAAATAATGGAGATTTCCTTTTTTATTAAAAAAGTAATGGATATCTTCTTTGCTTTCTAGCTCAATAAGTCGGCTGATCAGAAAAAAGTTCTTCACACATTACAGTTTCCTTGGATTTTAGTGTCACTATTTAAGTTTGATTTTCCAGTCGTATCAGTTTGAACTTTAGGATGAATATGTCTTCAACTTCGGAACTGATATTTTGTAAATTTTCTTTTTCAATTTGGCGTCCTTTCGTTTTTTTTAGGTTTACTTGTGCATTTATTTTCTTGTCCCCTATCTCTGGTATTAATTTTTTTCTAATGTATGTGTTCACTGATTTTCTAGCGTTTAGTGGGTTTCATTGGTTTTACTTGAATTTACCTGATTTTCTAGTGTTTAGAGGGTTCCATTGGTGTAACTTGAATTTGAAATTTTCTCTTGATTCATTTTACCTCGGCCCTTCTAGGTTGCATTATTTTTTGGGGGTTGTGTATTTTTATAGTTGATTTATTTATTTTACCGCTTCCCTTTTGGGTTGCATTCTTTTTTGGGGTTTGTGTATCTTTATAGTTGATTTATTTTGAATTTTATGGTTCGAATGGTTTCCTTTTGGACCCCCATTGTTTGATTTAAGTTTATTCATTTTTCAGTTGGTTCTTTTTCAGTGTTTGGCAATTAAGTTGAGTGATACTTTTGAAAGTTTTTTAAAAAAGCGATTGATATGTTCTCGTTCTTTCTACTGCACACTCCACACATCCATATGAGTTTACTTGTGCTTTTTGCTTTAAGGGGCCGTCACTTGGTGTGACGATAAAAGCCTCGGGTAGCCAGCGCAAGAGCGCGGGTTGGAGTCTTGAGAGCGGCCACTTTGTGTATAAGCCAAAGGTTAGGACTGTTTCCAGCCCACCCCTACCGGGACCTTGCTTAGGCGGGACCAGCACTGGGTTACGGCCTTTTTTTTAGTCTTGGAATTTTGTTCTAGATTTTGCTATGAGATTTTATGTGCTGCTTTTGATGAAATATGAAGGACCTTTGATTTGTTGATTTTCTAATTTGCTTTCTTTTCCCCCTGCATTAGAAAGTTAGAGCCATTATCGTGTGCAGTTCCTCTTTTTTTATGCTTTTGTTTGGTTTTCCATCATGTATTTTTCTGTTGCATTAGGTCCAAATCGAATCAGTATGAGAATACTTCCTTGGTCCAGATTGAGGGGGTTAACACTAAGGAGGAGGTAGCCTGGTACCTTGGGAAGCGTATGGCCTATATTTACAAGGCTAAGGTGAAGAAGAATGGCTCCCACTATAGGTGCATTTGGGGAAAGGTCAACAGGCCCCATGGTAACAGTGGTGTAGTTCGAGCCAAGTTCAAGTCGAACTTGCCACCTAGGTCTATGGTGCGTGCTTTCCATCATATTACTGGCTTCATGATTTTGGTTCATTATTTTAATCATCTCATTAACTCTGGTTTTTTTTTTTCTCTTGATCAGGGAGCGAAGGTCAGGGTTTTCATGTACCCAAGCAGGATTTGAGGTAAGACACTGTTTCCTGCTGTTTATTCTCATCTATACTTGGTATCCCCTATTTCAATTGTTGTGGAACCTGCAATATTGTTATTTGCATTGAGAGCTCCAGATGGTTTAGACCCATTGATATAGATTTAAATGAATACGTGTATATATTATATAATACACATAAGTCTGTATATTTGCGAGTCTGTATGAACTCTTGTGCACCTACATGCGCACATATATGTATCTGTAGAAGGTATCTATGTGCTTGCACTTATCTCCCCTACATTTTACTCATAATTTTTTATCGTACGAGGCATTTCGTGAATTGCTTTAAACAAACATGCTTGGGTTTGAATTTTTATTTCAGATTCTTATCGTCCTTTCTATTTATTTGTGCAGTGCAAGGATTCTTTTCGAGGCTCGATCTCCAGAGTACCAGTTTGGGAAGTTAGAATGTTTTTTCCAGATTGCTTTTTTTTTTTTCTTTTTAACTAGTGTTGGTACTAGGTGACATGACTCTCGATTATTCGCACACTTTCCTTTCCCCATCTGCACTATATAAATGGAACATACATGATGCTTTGGGGTATTGATTGGATTAGTATGGATGTTTTTCAATGTTTATTTGTTCATAGGTTGCAAATTAAAGTCCTATGCTACTGGAAACTTGTTTTACTTTATGCGATTTCAATATTCAGATCAGTGCATTTACATGGGGCCTTGTGCCCTTAGGTCCTGTGAATGTATTTTACAAGTGTTCCATGTATGTTTCAGTATTATGACATTCTTTTTTGCTTGTTAATCTTACTCAATTTATTTTAATAAAATGGGTCGTATGATCCATGTTATATTGAGAAATTGAGTAATTGCTTATAACCGAGACCGCCAAGGAAATATGGCGCCAAAATTTAATCATTGCTCAATCTCCTCTGAAATTATTAGATGACATATGGCGAGAGGCTATACCACAATCAATATTGAGTTCTTTTTGGGGTCATGACTGCCCCAATTTGCCTAGGTAAACACAAGTTGTTTAGGTAAACACTTCTAGATTGTTTCATGGATTGGGCTAGGTCTAATTAGACATTGAAATCTGAGAGAAAGAATTTCCTCTCAGGCTGAAGATTTTTGGTAAGTTCTAACCCCATTTTATAGGGTGTGCGGTTGTTTTAGAGGGGGTTCACACTCCTTTAATTTGCCCTTAAAACCTATTAGCTGAATACTAGAAATAAACTTTGGCTTTGTCTTGAAAATGATTTTTCAAATTGAATCTAACATCTGCGTATCATCATTGTCATCATCCAAAACCTATCCCAACTATTTGGAGTCGTTATACGAATCCTGTTCCACCATTTTGCTCTATCAAGAGCCATACCCTAGTAAGACCATGAGTCAACATATCTTTTTTCCCTACTTCCATCCATGTCCTTTTGGGCCTTCCCGTTATTCTTTTAGAGCCTTCCATTTGAACCAAAGCGTATCTCTTAATCGATATTCTATTAGGTTTCTATTAGGTCTATTCTGCACATGGCCATAAGTCTACTCTTCTTCATCTTTATTGGCCTGTAGTGCAGGTGATGTGGTTATTCTTCATGATTAAGACCCAGTAACAATGCTAGGAAGGATTGGAAGCTTAGCTCACTGCATTTCTCCTGAAGTATGTTGTGTGAAGATATCTGTAGTATGGTGCTTATGCCAATTCTTATTTTTGACTAATCATCTGCATATAAAAATATTATATATCTAACCTGTTTGTACGCAAGCCACTTTGGAAGGTAGTGTCCATTGGACGCCTATATGTGTAGATCTCATCTAGGTGATTAAAATATAAAAAATGAATTTGCAAACAGAGGGGAAATGCATGTGCTATTTGATTGATGGTGGATCGTGGCCTTCAAGATCTCAAAATTCGACTTCATTTTGAATGTATTTTATGTAACATTGTTATTATTATTTTTTGGAACCAAATATGTCAGAAGTTGTGTTTCAGAGCTTGATTGTTTTGTAGCTATTGAAGAATTTATAAAAAAATATGTAAGAATTTATGAAGAGGAGCAATTTGAACCAGTACTGATGAAGGGTTGGTTTTCATCTAGAGGTGGTGCCAACAAGAAATCTGTCAAACGAAAGATTGTAGGACTTGTGTTTAGGTCAAGAACATGTATTAGGGATATTTAATCCTTATCTAAGGATGGTGATTAGCTTGGGGCATTGGGGGGATGAGTTATTCAATTGGTGGAAGTAACCTGACAGTTTCTGTTCTAAGGTTATCATTGGTTTCAATGTCTTCTATTTTAAAGAGTCTGAACTCTCCTTGTGCAAAGCTCCTATGGTGATTCTTAGATTTAAGTATAGTTTTGATTTGTGATAAACACTGAACTATCTTTTGAAGAAATGAGGAGAAACCATTATCAATTATAAATAGAGAAGCATGAGTGAAGGACATAGCCATTCATAAGCTATCCTAAATGTAGAGGACGGGGGAGATGAGCAAGGTTTACCATTTTGTTTATGCCAAAGGAATGAATGATGTGTCCTTCCTAGGATGACCCAAATAAGTGGCCTAGGTTGCTAGAATGAAGCTTCCTCAAGCTTAGCACCATAGGGTAAATTTGTTGCATTAGGGGACTTATAATGTATGTTAATTAACTGAAGGAAAATTGTTTCATGTGGGCTGGACCGCATTGCTACAATATGCAGTCCATAGGTATAAAGCATTCATCTTAAAGCTGGATGCAAATAGGTCGTCCATCTAAAAACAAGCGTAACTAACGGTCCAAATGTTTTCGTACCATAATTATTATTCCTAATTTTCAATTTTTTTTTTCATATTCATGATCTCCATGTTAAAGATTATATATCCTCTAAAAATTAGGATCAAATTATATTTTAAAAAAATATTATTTGCCAAGCCTGTGCATTTCTACAATTTGCGAGCCGGCCGCATAGAAACCGTGTCCTTAACTGAATCATGGATCCTATTAGAGGGTAGCAAGTGTGTCCATTATGATCATTGATTGATTGGTAGGTGACTGGATATGGGTTTCTGTGTGTTAATGGTGCTAGATGTCCTGTGTGTTGAAATATATAAATCTTTTGTTCAAGGTTTGAAATTTTTAAAGGAAAAAGTAAAGGAAAAATGTAGAATTAAAGATGCACCTCAAAAATCCATTGGAAAATGTTATTTTAATGATGAAAAACGTTCTAATTGATCATCTTGACATCGAGATGTATGAAAATTAATTTTTTTGAGTCTTAGAAATAGTGTATCTTGCAACACATTACCTTAACTGTCCATTTTCAAGATTTTCATATGTTCATAGATCTATGTGATTTTAACCTGTCCATTTTCAAGATTTTCATATGTTCATAGATTTACTTGATTTTAACCGTTTTTGGAGTTTAAAACTTTATAATTAGAGACAAATAGATTTTCAGATAATCCTAGGAATTTGTCACTCCATAATTACATGTTATGATAAAATTTTGAGGTGTGGGGATTGTTTGATGTTGCAACCTTATAGAAGCCACAGCCATTTTTAAATCCTTGCCTTTAATTTAAAGGGACAGTCAACTTAAAAAGAATGGAGGGACAGGGAATGTATGCATTTTCATATGGTGGCTCTTGGTATGTTTATTTATGTGTTCACTTTGATGGTTTTCTCAAAATTTGTGGGGAAATGTTTTTCATGAAGATGCATAATTCGGTCGAGCCAACCCAAGTAGTTGGTAAAATAATGAGTGATGATGAAGATGTGCATTTTCTGTATATACATGATGACTCTCTCTCTCTAACCATTCTACAATGCCCTGAGTATATATTTGGGTCCGGTCTGCCACCGGATTGTTCGGGCTGGGCCTGGACTGAACCCAGTCGGGTCCAGTTCTGAGGGGCTTATGTAAAACCTATCGTTATAATAAACGGATTTGATGCTGCCCATTCTGAAATGTCCTTTAGAGTTGTTCCTAGTTCGCTAAGATCTCTCGGTTTTACCATGATATGTGTAGGTAGGGTTGGCAATGGCCGTTCGGCCTATTTTAGACCATTGGGCCTTGCTAGTCTAAGAAGTGAGCTGACCCTGCGACCCTTTTTTATCATTTCATTATTTGTATTTTTTTTACCTGGATCTAGTAGGTCTGGCTCAGACAAGCTTGGACCAGGGCCTCTTTGGCTAGGTCCAGGTTGGCTTCAGGCTGGCCCTTGAGGTCCAGGGCTGGGCTAGGGTCTTGGGGCCTTGCTAGGCCATTTCCGCTTCTCAAATCTCGTAAAAGACATTCTCACTGATCATCTCCGTGGATGTAATAAAAAAAAGAAAATAGAAAAAAGAAAAGATTTGAACCCTAAAAGTTACTTGAGGTTTACCCAAGGCACCATCTTTATGCTGTAGAGGTAAGGCGCGCCTCTAAATTTTTGTTTAGAGTAGTTCTAGGGTTGGAAAAATTATTATGGTTTGAAGATGTAATTATCCGTAGTTATAAAACTTAAAAGGATGGGGTTCTATGAGTTAAGACTCATATGTATACTTGCGTTCCCTTTCTAAAATCCATCTTAAACATAAATTTCCAACTTAAATATGGATTTTTTATTGAAATTTTTAGGGATTTATGGTCTAGGCCAAGGTGATCATTAATATGAAAAAGGTATTTTTTTAAATTTAAAATGTTTTTTTTTTCTTTGCGAGGTTTTCATTTTTGCACTGTCTATATGGTATTTTGGTTTAGGGCGGTCTAGCATCGTCCATCTTGAAGATGGATGTTCGTGGGTCAGTCGGCTCGTGTTTGCTTGCTTACGTAAAATTTTTCCAATTTAATGTTTTAGATAAACTTGTTATAAGATGTATTATTTTCAACAAAAAAACTTCTTCATCGTATCAAAATATCTCAAGGTTGAAATGGTCAATTGCAGGGTTTTGCAAGGTAGAAAATTTCTTTTTTCGGGGATCTTTGTGATGGACTTCACTTCAATAGTATAATATTAATCATTATTATCATCATCATACTCTTTTCTCAACTATTTGAGAATTGACTACATAAATCTTGGTATGTTATTTTACTCTATCAAAAGTCATACTTTTAACGATGCTCAATAATATAATATTAATACTTCATATAAATATTTTCCAATTCTTTTACTTGTGGAGTACATTAGTTGATGCGATGTTAGGGTTTCGCCATATTGGCCACCCAGGTTAAAGGATTATCCCTAACCGGGGCTAAGGGACTCTCTCTTAAAAATTGGCCTCATTTTGCAATAAATTATTTGAAGTGTCCTAGCTCTCTCTTAGAAAATGACCTTATTTTGCAATAAATTAGTTAGAATGTCCATTTTAAGTTTTATTAGATTTTCTAGATTTGCACTAGGGCATCAAATTCTATCATAAATTTCTGGATTTGCATATTTTGGAGCTGCTAATTCTACTATGGGAATAACTTATCAAGTCGTTATGAGGGTTTTGGCACGTCAATTGTCCATTTCCTGTCTTTACAAATGTTTTGGATATGCATCGTTTATAAGCTCGATGATCATGGGCTGAAACAGATTTCCTAGCCATGACATGGGTTTTTGGCACCCAAACTGTGTTTTCTGAGAGGATTTACAATTGAAAATTTTTACCAAAATTTCATAAAGCCCTCCCCTAGGGAAACTGCATGCTTTGGCTAATCCCTATGTTCATAAAATAATATGTTCATAAAATAAGCTATAATTTATGCGATCTATATATCCTTTCACATCTCATATCTATTTATCACGTTGTGGTTTTCAAATCCTCCTAACACCTCCAATTTGAAGTTAACTCCCTAAACTATTTGAAAAAAAGCAAATAGCCTGACTTCCCCACTAAATTACCTCCCCCCACTTCCAAAAAAAGAAAAAAGAAAAGAAAGGTTGGCAATCGGGTAGGTTGACTCAAACCACATCTGGATTCAGGTGTTGGACTAGGCAGGCTGGAATTGGGACCAAGTCAGAATTAATCCAACCTGACTCGTCCTGGCTCGGATTATCTAAGTGCAAAATATATAATTATTTAACCTAAATAATATTAACTATATCTCACTTCTTTTCCATAATTATATATCACTTCTTTTCCATAATTAACTTCCTCTCTTAAAAAATGTGTATATATACATCTTGTAAAATATATTTAATAACTTTCTTTTTCTAATTTGTAGTCTCATATCGGACCCGACCCTAGACAACACCGAGACCCGACCGGGCCTGTTGGGTTTCATATGTTCTTACAGGGGAATGAAAAATTCGCATGCTAATGGTTAAAGTTAAACCCAAAGACAAGCAAGGGGAGTTATTTAATTATGTTTACGTGTAAGTCCATCAATAAAAAATTGTAGGCAATCCTCAAAAGTTGGTTCTAAGAACACTCCTATATTGAGAATTAATGTTAAAAAAAAAAGAGAAATGTTTTGACTTAATAACAAAAGAACGTGATTATGATCCGGAGTGCAAAGTCATAGTCCGAAGAAGCCGAAGAAGTCGAAGAAAATGAAAACACTAGGGGAGTCCTGAATTTGGAAGAGACTACAAAACGCTTATGAGTGAAAATGAACAGTATTTTTGCCCATAGGCTTGGCACCATTCGATTTTTTCGAACGGCATGGATTAAAGATTGTCATGGATATAGCATGTGCGTTGCGGTCCATCATGGACATAGCAAGTCCGTGACGATAGTTTTTTCACGCAAAAATTGTACAGGGATCGTCATGGCTCTCGTAGGTCCGTGGCAGTTTTTAGGCAAAACCGTTACGAACATAGCATGTCCGTGGCAGGGCGAAATACTGTAGCAATTTACCTATAGGTATTTTTAAGACTTTTTTCTTGAATTTTGAGTTGATATGCTAGGGTTTTGGTACTCCATTAGAATTTGGAAACTATAAAAATATTAGGGAAGTTTTATCGATAAAAATTTGGTCTCCAATATTTGCACTAAAATAACTGATTTCCACATCATTGGTATATTTCTTTTTGTATCTATGCAAATAATCTTGACTATTAGATGTGAAATTGGATGGGTGCATTTATTCTATTGACCAAGCGTAAAGTTCGAAAGATTTTTTCTCTAATTCTGTGACACATCCAAGCTATCAAATTTCACATATGATGGTATAAATAATTGTGACATCTTTATACAACATACGGTGGGGTTTGTAATCAAATTAGTGCTGACCTTCAATAGTGTCGAGAAATATGATTTTAATACTAGAAATTTTTGTAATAGCCTTAAAATATATAATTATAAAATTTAAAACTTAAAAAATAGTGCATATTCAGCAGATCAATGAAAACTTGAAAATTGATGGTCAAAAAAATACGTTATAAGATGCACTATTTCTAAAACTTGAAATCCATTTTTTCTCATGTCCATGCATCTTGATGTTGAGATGATCAATTTGATAATATTTGAGCATCAAAAAAACCGCTTCTACAAAACTTTTTGACGTATGCTCTAATTTGATTTTTTAAAGCCTAAGCACCGTATAAACTTTTCCCATAGGTATAAAATCCTTAACTTAAAAGATGGGAAACTTACCAAAGGTAAAAGTTTAGAGTGCTCTAATGGGGCGTCGATTAGAGTGCCTTAATGAGGCACAAATTCTATCTTATCATATATTTCTTTTGTTTTACAACTTTAATCTTCATATGTGACAAATAGGCGTATGAATGTCTTATCTTGATATAGGTACTTCGTAAGCCCTAACATGATTTTTAAATATTGTTGTATTATATTATTATACGAAATTATTGCCGTAATATATAATTTTTAATCTTTTTCTTACAAATCGAGATGAAATTTGGGGTATCTCCTCAGCGCAACAAATAAAAAAAGCATTTATTTCAGTCATTTATTTTTACTCATAATTTTTTTTTTTGTTGGATGCATTGCAATAAGTAGCGGACATATCATAAATTTCATGTCAAGATAATTTATAGAAAAATAAAAATAAAACCATATTAGACTTGACATTTTGACTGAAACTTTTCAACACCCATTTAGATTATAAAGCTTTGAATTTCAGTGACATATGTGTATATATGCGGATGGTATCAATTGTAAAATTTTGCTTAATTATAACAAATAACAACATTAATTTAAGTTAGTACATTGTTCTTGACTCTCTCTTAATTATCGATTAATATTCCAATCAATGCATATAATGCAGGTATATAAGATAAGGAATGCTAATGACCATTGTCCCGTCGATATTTTGGGACAAATCCTCTTCCCATACGTATGTATCTCTGCATCGGACATGGATTTCTCAGGCGCTTCTCTTTTCTTGCAACAGTGAGAATCACTATTGATAAAGCGGTATCATGCTCAGAACAATACTACTATACCAATCTTTTGAGTTCTTGCAAGAATTTAAGCTCTTTGAAACAAATCCATGGTCGTTTGATAGTTCTAGGCCTTGAACCAGACCATTCATTAGAGGCAAAGCTCTTTAATTTATATTTAGTTTATCATGGATTAGTTGGGGGTCGCCTAACCTTTGAATTTTTTAAAAACCCAATTGTTATTTTATGAAATTCCATGATCAAAGTTTATAACCAGAGCAATTTGTATAGAAAAGCTTTGGTTTTATATACTGATATGCTAAAAGAGGCCATTGAGCCTGATACTTACACTTTTACCTTTCTATTGAAGGCATGTACTGGAATTTTGTGTTTGGATATGAATTTTTCTCTTCATGGGGAGGTTGTTAAGAGAGGATTTGGACTAGATGGTTACATTTGCACTGGCCTAATTGATATATACTGTAAATTTGGTTACACCGAATTCGCGAGAGAAGTGTTTAATAAAATGAGTGAGAGACATGTGGTGGCTTGGAATGCGATGATTTATGGTTATTCACAAGTTGGTGATCCTAAAAAGATGCTGAAAGTGTTTAGAGAGATGCAAATGGTGGGCATTGAGGCCAATTCAGTGAGTTTATTGAACCTGTTTCCATCAGTGTGCTGATTATCCAGTCTTGTGCTGTGTAAATGTTTGTATTATTTTGCCATCAAGAGAGAGTTCGAGCTTCCGATTTTTAATGGGTTGATCGATCTCTATGCAAAATATGGAAAGGTGGAAGCTTCTCGTCGAATCGTTGATAGACTTTTGAAGATAGATGACGTTTCTTGAGGCTCCTTAATTTCTGCTTATTCTAAGAATGGGTATAGTATGGAGACTTTGGAGATTTTCGGTGAATTAAAAGAGAGAAAGTGAGGCTTAATCAAGTGCAGATAATTAAGGCTCCTTTGGCAACAACCGATCTGTGAGATATTGAGAAAGGGAAGGAAATCCATTACTTGAGGTAATCACCACACTTATAACAATGTATGCTAAGTGTGGAAGCCTCAATCTGGCAAAGGAATTGTTTCATGCTATTGAAAATGGAGATTTGGTAGCTTGGAGTGCTATGATATATGCTCTTGCTCATGGTGGGCATCCCAATGAAGCATTGGAGTTTTTTAGAAAAATGCAAAATGTGAATTTAAAGCCAAATCGTGTGACTATAGTAAGTGTTCTTCCTTTTTGTGCAGAGATATCAGCTTTGAAACTAGGCAAGAGTATTAATGGCTATGTTATGAAAGTTGACATGGGTATGGGATTGGATGTTTCGATAGGAACAACACTTGTGGCCATGTATGTAAAGTGTGGATGCTTTAGTCAAAGCTTTGGTTTCATGAGATGCCATGCAAAGATGTAGTTACATGGAATGCCATGGTCAATGGCTATGCTCATATAGGTCATGCCCATAAAGCCATGGAAACATTTAGGCAAATGCAATCTGTTGGGCTTAAGCTAGATTCTAGCACCTTAGTGGGCTTGCTCCCTTCATGTGCACTCTTAAAAGCTATAAATAATGGCATTTGCATACATGGCCATGCCATCAAGCTTGGTTTTGAATCTGATCTCCGCGTCATGAATGCCACCATTGACATGCATGCCAAATGTGGGTGCATTGGTCATGCTGAGAAATTATTTCAGACCGAATTTCTGAAGGATGAGATCTCATGGAACACTATGATTGCAGGATATGCACAAAATGGGCGCCCAAGGACGCTGTTTCTATTTTTTGTTGGGAGAGTGAAAGAGAAGCTCCAGCGCAATTTGGTCTTCATTGTTAGCATAATACCAGCCTATGCACAATTGATGGCTTTGAATGAAGGAAAAGCCATCCATTCATTTATAGTAAAAACTAGGTTTTTCTCAAGTATAATAGTAAGTAATAGTTTGATAGGTATGTATTCGAAATGTGGGCACCTGGGTATGGCTCGAGAAATTTTTGATCTCATGCCCTATAGGGATATAGTGTCGTGGAATGCTATGTTATCAAGATATGCCATCCACGGCCATGGCCAAGATGCTATTTTTCTTTTCTCTCAGAAGAGAGAGAATTCTGTATTGTTTGATGACTTGTCACTCTTGAGTGTTCTATCCGCATGTAGGCATGAAGGACTAGTTGATGAAGGTTTGAGAATTTTCGAATCCACGAGATATGAAAACTACATTGAACCATATTTGGAGCACCATGCTTGTATGGTCGATCTATTGGGTCGTGCAGGTAAGATTGAGGAAGCATGGGCTTTTATTCAAAGGATGCATATGAAGCCTGATGCTGGTGTATGGGGGGCTTTATTGGGTGCTTGTCGGATTCATCTCACTGTAGAGTTAGGAGACAGAGAGCATTATCTCACCTTGTTGATTTAGAGCCTGAAAACCATACGCATTTTGTTGTTCTTTCTAATATTCATGCTTCTTTATGAAGGTGGGATGATGCTCATAAGATGAGAATGGTTATGCACAGTAAAAGGCTGAAGAAATTCCTGGTTGCAGTTGGATTGGAGGAGAAGATAGCAACAGTAGAGAAGTTTATTTGCCTAAAAGAGTGGAGGGAGGCGGGTCATATACTCCCTATGAGATTCATGCTGAATAATTTATACGAAAACAGAGAAACCATGATCCATTATAGAAATATTCAGTGAGTAAAACTTTGGCTTCATGCGTAGAACCATGGGCCATGGCTCAGGTCACTAAGAACATCTGCCCATGTAGGAATTGCTACATTGAAATGCATTTCATGGATCATGATGTAAGAAACTACCATGTGAAAACTTACTTTCATCACTTTAAACAATGGCAGTTTTTCATATATACTGGATCATCTTCTATACTGGATCATCTTTTCTCGTTTCATGGCTTGTCTTAGTGAATTATAAGGATTCAAAGAATGGAGAATGGACCAATCAGTAATCAATTAAGCATTCAAGGAATGGAGAATGGATGCATCAATAATCAATTGAGTTATTCCCATTTTTAGGCTGTGCATGTCTTGGATGAGTATCATCTTGAATTGGAAGGGAACAGATAGAGACCTTCTAAGATGAAATAGATGATCATGAAAGGAAGTTTTGTTGGAAACCAAGCGGAGACTGGGGCACTTTTCAAACTCTCTCTTGCTCTCTCTCACATTTTCTTCTTAAGAAGTAAGCAATTCTCATGTGTTTTCTGCTTCATGTTGTTTGTGTACATTGAACGCGATATATATTGTTCTCTATTCCATTGATCCTTAATTTACACTGAGGTTTGTCTTGGTAAAGAGCAAATATTAACTTGAAAGGGTGCCATTGAGATGTACCTCGAATTAAAAAGACAAAAAGAAGCCCAACAATTATGGATAGTTATTGACCATTGCTTAAGAAACATGAGTGTGTAATGGCAAGGACTCCATAGACAAGAAGAAACCCAACAACTGTTTAACAAAGTAGAGACTTCTAACTCGAAAGGAAAACAATAAGAGAATTATTTATTGACTAAGCAAAGTACAATCCCTAAAGATTATGTGCTCTGGATGAAGTATACTGTCTATTTACTCTCTCAAGAAAAACCCAATTTAGGAGGAGTATTAGGACTCAAATTTTGGGGATGTAGACCTCTTCAATCCTGCCACTAACCTCAAAAAAAAAAAAAGGGTGATAAATCGCACTTTGGCTTGGAAAGGGTAACATCCACAGATTGAGCATAGATAGTCCAATTTTTGGAGGGTGATGTCTAAACATCGAAGAACTCAATAATTAAATTTTATTTTATGAAAGTAAGGATATGTCGATTGCTGAGCATATCCCATAAATCTTCCTAGATAGGTCTTTCACAAAAGGAGTTAGTGTATAGTATTCTCATGAGAGAGAATATTCATCATTATATGATGTAGATTCATAATTCATGAAAATTTTTAGAAAAGTTTTACATAGTACTCTGCCTAACACAACCCACCTCCTTTACCTAGGCTTAGGATGGGTTAAGAGAATGCTCAAGGTCATCACCCTTCTTAAACCAATACTCCCGAGAGAGCACAATATATGACCCTAACTATAATAGAGTTGCTTGCCTTTGGAAGCCCTCGGAGGAACTTTGGGTAAGTTTTCATTGATAGAAATAACATCAAGATAAGTCCTACCTTTAATTTCTACAGGAATGAAGCTGAATTTGTGCAGGGCAAACACAATAATAAACTCACCTCTTGGGACTTCTAATCCAAGAAAGGAACTTTGGGGAGAATTTCATTGATATAAATAACTTCAAAAATAAGAAAGGAAAAAGTTATTATTTTATATTTGGAGGTATCTAACCTGATTTGGGCAAGGAACAAAATGTAATGTTCATACTCTAAGCCTTGTCTCATAGCAAACTGTGTGTCACCTTTTTGGATCAAAGCTACAAGAAAAGGTATTTAGAATTCACACCCTTGATCTTCCTCATCCAACTTGTGTGTTCACACCATTAAGACCAAATGCCACATCACAAAATGGCCTACAATTTTCTTGTTTGTTTTGGGTGGATGGGTCAATTATCAATTGATATCTTTCCTTTTGGAATGGGATTGGGACCCAATATCTCAAACTTGTATAAAGTCTATTAGTTTTCTTGCTTTTTTATAAGCACATTTATTTTCATGATTGCTAATAAGATCGAACCTCTTGACTCTTGTTTTGTATTATTTCCAAAATTTCCAACCAAAAAACCAAAAAAAGGTATAGATGTATTGTTTTTTCTTGAAAAATCCCATTATCTACTGGAGAGTTTTCTAAAACAATCTCCATTTTTCACAACTTTGATGTTTCAATTAATGTTTTATCTAAACATGTATAAAATGAGACATTGTTATATATTGTTTCTTTAGAAATTTCAAAAAACTATATGCTCTTGCGGCAGCATGTCGTCCATGCACTTGCTTGGTTAAATCCCATCTAGGAATAAATTTTAGGAGAATTTACCATAAATTCTTGTCTATTTTTAGAATTAAAGTTTATTTCTCTGTATTTCATATTTTACACTCAAGTCCTCGTTTTTAGTTTCATTGATATAAATCACGTCAAGATAAAGCATACTTGTTGTTTCTACAGGTATGAAGCCTAACTGAGGGCAAAAACTATAATAAACTCACCTCTTGGGACTTCTGATCCAAGAAAGGAACTTTGGAGAGAATTTCATTGACCTAAATAACTTCCCCAAAAAAAAAAATGTTGTTATTTTATTTTTGGAGGTACCTAGCCTGATTTGATCAAGGGACAAAATATAAATTTCATACTCGTACCCTTTTCTCATTGCAAATTGTATGCCACTCTTATGGACCCAAGGCTACAAGAGAATGGCTATAGAATGCACACCCATGATCTTCCTCATCCAAGTTGTGTGTTCACACCATTATGACCAAATGCCACATCACAAAATGGCTACAATTTTATTGTTTGCTTTGGGGGGATGGGTCAATATTTCTTTTTGGAAATGGGATTGGGACCCAATATCTCAAACTTGTATAAAAATATCTATTAGTTTTCTAGCTGATAAGCACAAATGATGTTAGTCTGGTCTTAATACAAAGGATGAAGTTTCTATAGGGCCTAGGCTTTATGAAATCAAAATAAAGCCTCACCTGAAATCCACATCCAAATATAACTTTAGGTATTAGAAATCTTCACGATGGCTCTAAAATCAATTTCCAAAATGGACAACAAAATTTGAAACTAAAAAAATGATACAAATCTTGTAGATCTATGAACCTTATTTTTAAGATGAAATGGATGGTCTAGACGATTTGTTGCAATATACATTGTTTTAGAACTTGAAACCCTAATTTTTTTTCACAACCATAATGTTCAAGCTTAGATGCAAGATTTAAAGGTTTTTCAACACTTAAATTGCAATTTTTGATGAGTTATGAGGTGTGGCTTTACTTATTTTGATAGAGTGCAACCCCATCAAACCATTTTCCTTCTATAAATTATCTATTAGTTTTGTAGCTGGTAAACACAATTGATGTTACCCTAGTCTTAATATAAATTTTTTTCATGTTTGCTAATAAGATCCAACCTCTTGACTCTTGTTTTGTTCTATTTCCAAAATTTCAAACCAAAAAAGATAGACATGTATTGTTTTCTCTTGAGAAAGCCCAAGGGGGTTTTCTAAAATATTTTTTTTTTTCACAACTTTGATGTCTCCATTAATGTGTTATCTCTACAGGTATAAAATGAGATCTTGTTATATATTGTTTCTTTAGAAATTTCAAAAGGTTATATGCTCCTGAGGGAGCATGTCGTCCATGAACTTCCTTGATTAAAATGCTATATAGGAATAAATTTTAGGAGAATTTACAGAAAATTCTATGAATAGGATTAAAAAGTAATTTTTGTATTTCAGATTTTACACTCAGGTCCAACCTTTTGAGGTATATGGTAGATTTAATTTTATCTTTTTTCTATTTATCAGATAAAGCTCAAATTTTATTGTTCATACTTTTTATTATCACATACCTATAAAAATATAAAACATTAAATAAAAATACAAAATACAACCAAATCTTGTAGGGGTAAGTTGGCTATTTATTTATTTTCAATTTTTTAAAAATAGTTTTATAGGTATGTTAATGTGCGAAGGATGCATATACTAAATTTGAGTTTAATCCGATGTCTAGAAAAAATGAGAAAACTAGAATATATTATATGCTCTAAAAAAGGGACTCGAGTGTAAAATATAAAATGTATGAGATTGTTTTTAAATACCACATTTAAAATAGGATTTTTTGTAAATTTTTCTAAAATTTAGGACCCCAGTTTTTAGACTTATCTTAGCAGCCAGCTATCCTAAGAGAAAAAATAAAAAAATAAAGATATTCACACTATATATGTGCCGAAAAAACAAAAAAAAACCCTAAGATTGAGAATTTATGATTGTTGAATGATTAAATCTCCATGTTTAGGAACTCAAATTCTATTTTCTTTTTAAATACTCACTTAGTGATCTTAGGGTGAATCTCAAAATTTTATATAAATTATTTAAAGTAGCTCTTTTACCCAAGGAGGTAAATACACAGTGTATCTTGCGGGTGGTGCAAGAAAAAGCCAAAACTAGATTAGCGGTTGATAAACTTCAACCCCTAAACAACCCAAGAACCCACGACAAAGGGTAAGGTTTGTACAAAGCGTCAACTTTAGACAATCACGGTAAGGTGCACCTCAAGATTTCGTTGCAAACTATATTTTCAGTGTCGAAACTCCCAAGAGTCCATTTTTTACCTCCATTATTAAATTGAAAGCTCCAAAAATAGTGTTGATCTATGAACATTTGAAAATCTTAAAAATGGATGGTCTAAATAATGTATTATAGGATGTACTATTTTTAATATTTAAATTTTCTTTTTTTTTATATCCATACATATCGAGATCAATATGATTAATTGGATAATTTTCTAATGACAAAGAAACACTCTTCGATGGATTTTTAAAGTACACCTTACCTTACGTCTACAATACAAGATTGACATTTAATTTTTTTCCTAAATTTTTTCCCACAAGTAAAGACCGTATGGATGATAAACTTTTTAAAACGAATGGTAGATGGGTAATTTGGCTCTTTGTGGGAGACATCAAGGGGATGTGAACATCACGCAGGTGAAGCAAAGCATAGTGTGCCGTGACATCTAGTACAGAACGTCACACGTGGCAATTTTTTTTTTAATGATAAAAAACGACTTATTATTAATTCATATGTATGTTTAAGAGATAATGTTTTATCTAATTATTAGGGATCGGCTACATGAATCTTGATATGTCATTTAGCTCTATCAAAGTTCATTTTGCCTTATCAAGTGTTAGACTTCATCGATGAATCTACCAATTTGAAACTCGTTGGTTGATAAATGAATTATTGTCCCACCAATCAGGAATTAATTGCCTTAATGGACTATATCGTTAAAAAATATATGATAATCTACATAATAAAAAGTTCAAGGGTTGTATGCTATAAGATAATTTACTTTTGGCAAGGGATCACAATTACCCAGAGCCATCTAAAATGAAATTTGACAGCTTGGATCATGTGTTGTGTCATCAAGTTTGAAATTTTTATGAGAGTTTGAGCCTAGTCAATAGGATAACCCAGTCTGATTTCACATCTAACAGTCATGGTTGATTGTGGCATCTTTATATATTTTTTTTTAAAAAAAATGCCTTATTCTATACTTTTCAAGAGTTAGATAGTTCTCGGTAATTACTTTAAGAAAAATAAGATGTTTAAGAAATTATAAGATTGATGAAAAGAGTAGGGTTACACTTCCAAATGTTGTTTTGATGCGTTGATCATCTAGGCCTAAAAAAATATTAATCTAAAATGAAGAAAAGGATTTTAAGCACTAAAAATAGTACATCTTTCAACGTATTATTTGGATAGTCATTTTCAAGTGTTCATAAATTTGTCAGATCTATACTATTTTTAGAGCTTTACATTTAATTAAATATCAAAATAAATTGCTAATCAGTTTTTTTTTTTTTGAATGAATCAATGGGAAGAACGGGCCCCTACCATTTAACACTAATTAATGGCTGATTAGTGTTAACATATTTTTACATATAATTACATGAAATATTTTCATACAAACCAAACATGCCATAAAGGTTTTAGTTGGAAATAGAAAATAGAAAAAAATTTAGTTGCTTTCTCGACACAAATTTGGAAGCCTCCTGATGCCTGACTTAGACGGCGTAATGATTATTTTGATATTTTCATATAAACATAATGATGGCATTTACCAACCGTTGCCGGATGCATTGCGTATTTATTACTTTTATTCTTGTCTTCATTACTCACTCCTAACAACAAGCGTGACAAGTATAATATTGTGCACAGCTTACTTTGCTGGACCATACTGTACATTTATCTTTTGGGTATTAAATTTTGAGGTAGATTTTAGAATAACCAAATGATTATTTTCAAGAAATAAAATGGGATTCCGAATTCCCAATAATTAGAAGTGTTCATTTTAAAGTTAGTGAGTTCCATTTAATCTTAAAACACTAATTTTTTTTAGGTGTTCATAGAGTGCGTGTGGGATTTTTTTTCCTAATGATTTAGTCAAGTGGTTGAGGAGTTCATCATCATCATAACATTTTTTTCAATTATTTGGGGTTTTATATATAAATCTTATTCCGTCATTCTTATCTATTAAAAGTCATACTCTAAGTGAGGCCATAAGTCCTCGTATATTTTTTCACTATTTCTTACAAGAATTGTGGAGTTTACATCCCAAAATTTGAAGTCTTAAAAACAATATTAAGCAGGGTTTTATAGGGGGTGAATATAAGATATGCCCCTATGAGATAATATAATTGTTTGCCAAGAAATAGAGTTAAGTTAATTCAAGATTTTAACTTGGAACATGGTGGTGTAAACATTGACAACTTCTTCATCATCATCGGAGCTTTTTTCTTTTGAGGATGGCTAATAATGATAATAAAAAAATAGACACTTGTGGATCGATTAGACTTTGCTAATTTCTAAGCGTAAATGGTGACAAAAAGAAAATCATGATCCAAGTGGGCTCGCTAATTTGTGGAAAAAATCATGAAAAAGAAAAAGGAAAAGTTCACTTGTAGTTCACTTCAGTGAACCACTTCATTTTTTAACAATCGAATTCCTAGGTTCGGGATTATTCGAAGCTAAGAACTTCAATTCGACCCGGACTTTGCGATTCTGAGTCGGCTTGCTAATTTTTTTACTACATAAACTTTAAAAAAGAAAACAAATTGAAACTGAGAAGAACCTATGTAGGAAGTAACGGGAACCAAATATCTAATTTAACTAACCAAAGGTTTATTTAAGGTGCCAACATTTTATTGTAGAAGTGAGGCACAACTCAAAAAAAATCCATCGAAAAAAAGTGTTTTGATATTTAAAAATTCCCAATAAATCATCTCAACCTCTAGATGTTGGAAATAAAAAAAGAAGAAGATCCATTGAACCATAGAGATAAACTATTTAACAATTTACCCATCTATTTTGACTTAACTTTAAAGTGCCTATAAAAAATACGTGAGCAAGAATTGGAATAGTAAAAAAAGAGTAAAATTATTAAATTGTTGAAAAGTGAGGTGTATTTCGATAAATCTCCAAAAATTTGTTTTTCTAAGAGTCTTGAAAATATTGCATCTCATATTATATAGATTGTGTATTTTCAAGTTCCCTAAGTGTTATATATCTACTAGATAGATACTATTATTTTGAGCTTTAAGTTTTCATAACGGGTGTGGTTTGTATAAGGTTGGAACATTGAACAATCAAATTAAGTCGTACCTACAAATTTTATCATAAAATATAATTTTTGGTGTAAAAAATTCTTAGTACGGTTTGAGAATTTAATTTCATCGTTAATTATAGAGCCTTAAACTCCAATAATAGGTCAAATAAGGTAAATGTATAAATACTTGACAATGGACGGTCCAGATAATGTGTTGTAAAATGCATTATATTTATGACTCAAAATCTATTTTTTATTTTTATAGTCGTAATCAATTAGAGGGCTTTCTAAAATCGAAACAACATTTTACAATAGATTTTTAGTTCCACCTTAATTCTACAATTTAAATTGCAACCTTATATAAACTTGTTTCCTTTTATAAGCAGAAATAGAAATAGTTCCACCAAAATTACATGGATAAATGCACAGTTCTGGAGGCCATTTACATGACAGTGGTTTTCACTCTTTTGACCGTGCCCTTCGTTTCTTACGTGGCTACTATCCCCACTTCCATGCCCTCTGGAAAGGACGAATTTCAGTTTATTTTTATATTATTATTATTTTCCATTTATATCAACCCGATCTCACAATCTATGAACCGTGGATTACAAGGAAGAACAAACATGGTTTTCCTTTTTTCTTTTGGTATTTTTATCGCACAAAACTTCCATTTTTTGCATTTAAATTCCCACTTTTTTTTTTTTTGTTAATAAATTGACTTTTGTTATTACTTAGGCCAATGTGTTTGTTTATTTGTCATGACAGGGACTTAATCTCGTGTTGTTACACTATATATATTGTGAAGCTCGCTCCTCCCCATGTGAATACAAAGTCCTTATCTCTGTGTAACTTGAGGTATTAATTTTCTTTTTTCTGTGAAGATTTAGTTTTGATGATCTTGGGTTTTCTCCTTTCTTTTACTTTCAGTGGATTATTTATTGAATTAGTTGTTCTGGGCTTATTCTTCTGGCTTTCTGTTATGTTTAGAGGATTATTTGTTGAATTCATTTTTTTGGGGTTTGTTCATCTTGCTTTCTGTTATATTCAGAGGATTATTTATTGAAATGATTGTTTTGGCCTTTTGGATATGTTCATGATCATGTTTGCCAATCATTTTGTATTGGAGTTTATGTGAAGGTATGGCTTCTCTGTATCTGAAGGTCTCCTGTCTTTTGTTTTCCTTTTTTTCCTCACCATGTAAGCTTTCTCTATAAATGATAGTTCTGGCGAGTGTCTTTTCTTTTTTCTTTTAAACTTTAATGTGCAGAAGTAGAGAGTGGTTTTACTTATTTCTTCCTCTACTTTGAGCCTAGTCAATAGGATAACCCAATCTGATTTCACATCTACCAGTCATGGTTGATTGTGGCCTCTTTATATATTTTTTTTAAAAAATGCCTTATTCTATACTTGTTAAGAGTTAGATAGTTCTCGGTAATTACTTTAGGAAAAATAAGATGTTCAGGAAATTATAAGACTGATGAAAAGAGTAGGGTTACACTTCCAAATGCTGTTTTGATGCGCTGATCATCTTGGCCTAAAAAAATCAATCTAAACTGAAGAAAAGGATTTTAAGCACTAAAAATAGTGCATCTTGCATCGTATTATTTGGATAGTCATTTTCAAGTGTTCATAAATTTGTCAGATCTATACTATTTTTAGAGCTTCACATTTCATTAAATATCAAAATAAATTGCTAATCAGTTTGCTTACTTTTTTTTTTTTGGATGAATCAATGGGGAGGACAGCCCCCTACCATTTAACACTAATTAATGGCTAATTAGTGTTAAAATATTCTCACATATAATTACATGAAATATTTTCATATAAACCAAACATGCCATAAAGGTTTTAGTTGGAATTAGAAAATAGAAAAAAATTTAGTTGCTTTCTCGACACAAATTTGTAATGCACTCCATCAAAATAAGTAAAGCCTCACCTCATAATTGAAAGACCTTTAAATCTAGCATCTAAGCTTGAACATTATGGTTGTCAAAAAAAATTAGGGTTTCAAGTTCTAAAACAATGTATATTGCAACAAATCATCTAGACCATCCATTTCACCCTAAAAATAAGGTTCACAGATCCACAAGATTTGTATCATTTTTCTAGTTTCAAATTTTGTTGTCCATATGGGAAATTGATTTTAGAGCCATCATGAAGATTTCTAATACCTAAAGTTCTTTTCGGATGTGGATTTGAGGTGAGGCTTTATTTTGATTTCATAAAGCCTAGGCCCTATAGAAACTTCATCCTTTGTATTAAAACTAGACTAACATCAATTATGCTTATCAGCTAGAAAACTAATAGATATTTTTATACAAGTTTGAGATATTGGGTCCCAATCCCATTTCCAAAAGGAAATATTGACCCATCCACCGAAAGCAAACAAGAAAATTGTAGGCCATTTTGTGATGTAGCATTTGGTCATAATGGTGTGACCACATAACTTGGATGAGGAAGATCATGGGTGTGAATTCTAAAGCCATTCTCTTGTAGCCTTAGGTCCAAAAGAGTGGCACACAATTTGCAATGAAAAAAGGGTAAGAGTATGAACTTTATATTTTGTCCCTTGCCCTAATCAGGCTAGGTACCTCCAAAAATAAAACAACAACATTTTTTCTTTTTTTGGAAGTTATTTATGTCAATGAAATTCTCCCCAAAGTTCCTTTCTTGGATCAGAAGTCCCAAGAGGTGAGTTTATTATAGTTTTTGTCCTCAATTAGGCTTCATACCTGTAGAAACAACAAGTAAGCTTTATCTTGATGTTATTTTAATCAATGAAAATAAAAAGGTGAACTTGAGTGTAAAATATAAAATACAGAGAAATACTCTTCAATTTTAAAAATAGACAGGATTTTTTGGTAAATTCTCCTAAAATTTATTCCTAGATAGGATTTTAACCAAGCAAGAGCATATAGTTTTTTGGAATTTCTAAAGAAACAATATATAACAATGTCTCATTTTATACATGTAGAGATAAAACATTAATTGAAATATCAAAGTTGTGAAAAATTGAGATTTTTTTAGAAAACTCCCCTGTAGATAATGGGATTTTTCAAGAAAAAACAATACATCTATACCTTTTTTTGGTTTTTTGGTTTGAAATTTTGGAAATAATACAAAACAAGAGTCAAGAGGTTGGATCTTATTAGCAATCAAGAAAATAATTTATACTAAGACTAGGAAAACATCAATGTGCTTATAAAAAAGCAAGAAAACTAATAGACTTTATACAAGTTTGAGATATTGGGTCCCAATCCCATTCCAAAAGGAAAGATATCAATTGATAATTGACCCATCCACCCAAAACAAACAAGAAAATTGTAGGCCATTTTGTGATGTGGCATTTGGTCTTAATGGTGTGAACACACAAGTTGGATGAGGACGATCAAGGGTGTGAATTCTAAATACCTTGTCTTGTAGCTTTGATCCAAAAAGGTGACACATAGGTTGCATTGAGACAAGGCTTAGAGTATGAACATTACATTTTGTTCCTTACCCAAATCAGGCCTGGTACTTCCAAATATAAAATAATAACTTTTTCGTTTCTTATTTTTGAAGTTATTTATATCAATGAAATTCTCCCCAAAGTTCCTTTCTTGGATTAGAAGTCCCAGGAGCTGAGTTTGTTATTGTCTTTGCCCTGCACAAATTCAGCTTCATTCCTGTAGAAACAAAAGGTAGGATTTATCTTGATGTTATTTCTATCAATGAAAACTTACCCAAAGTTCCTCCGAGGGCTTCCAAAGGCAAGCAGCTCTATTATAGTTAGGGTCATATATTGTGCTCTCTCAGGAGTAGTGGTTTAAGAAGGGTGATGACCTTGAACTTTCTCTTAACCCATCCTAAGCCTTGGTGAAGGAGGTGGGTTGTGTTAGACAGACTACTATGTAAAACTTTGCTAAAACTTTTCATGAATCCAGAATCTACGTAATATAATGATGAATATTCTCTCTCATTGGCATACTGTACACTAACTCCTTTTGTGAAAGACCTACCTAGGAAGATTTATGGGATCTGCTTAGCACTCGACATATTCTTACTTTAAAAAAATAAAATTTGATTATTGAGTTCTTCGATGCTTAGACATCACCCTCCAAAAATTGGACTATCCATGCTCAAGCTGTGGATGTTACCCTTTGCAAGCCAAAGTGCGATTTGAAACTTTTTTTCTTTTTTGAGGTTAGTGGCAGGGTTGACGAGGTCTACATACCCAAAATATGAGTCCTAATACTCCTCCTAACTTGGGTTTTACTTGAGAGAGTAAATAGACAGTATACTTCATCTAGAGCACATAATCCTTAGGCATTGTAGTTTTCTTAGTCAAGAAATAATTCTCTTATTGTTTTCCTTTCGAGTTAGAAGTCTCTACTTTGTTAAACAGTTGTTGGGCTTCTTCTTGTCTATGGAGTCCTTGCCATTACACATTGTCATGTTTCCTAAGCAATGGTCAATAGCTATCCACAGTTGTTGGGTTTCTTCTTGTCTTTTTGTTTCGAGGTACATCTCAATGGCACCCTTTCAAGTTAATATTTGCTCTTTACCAGGACATGAGAATTGCTTACTTCTTAAGAAGAACATGTGAGAGAGAGCAAGAGAGAGTTTGAAAAGGGTCCCAGTCTCCACCTGGTTTCCAACAAAACTTCCTTTCATGATCATCTATTTCATCTTAGAAGGTCTCTATCTGTTCCCTTCCAATTCAAGATGATACACATCCAAGACATGCACAGCCTAAAAATGGGAATAACTCAATTGATTATTGATGCGTCCATTCTCCATTCCTTGAATGCTCAATTGATTATTGATTGGTCCATTCTCCATTCCTTGAATCCTTATAATTCACTCAGACCTGCCGTGAAAAGAGAAAAGATGATCCAGTATAGATGAACAACTGCCATTGTTTAAAGTGATGAAAGTAAGTTTTCACATGGTAGTTTCTTACATCATGATTCATGAAATGCATTTCAATGTAGCAATTCCTACATGGGCAGATGTTCTTAGTAACCTGAGCCATGGCCCATGGTTCTACGCCTGAAGCCAAAGTTTTACTCACTGAATATTTCTGTAATGGATCATGGTTTCTCTGTTTTCGTATAAATTATTCAGCATGAATCTCATAGGGAGTATATGACCCGCCTCCCTCCACTCTTTCAGGCAAATAAACTTCTCTACCGTTGCTATCTTCTCCTCTAATCCAACTGCAACCAGGAATTTCTTCAGCCTTTTACTGTGCATAACCATTCTCATCTTATGAGCATCATCCCACCTTCATAAAGAAGCATGAATATTAGAAAGAACCACAAAATGCGCATGGTTTTCAGGCTTTAAATCAACAAGGTGAGATAATGCTCTCTGTCTCCGAACTCTACATTGAGATGAATCCGACAAGCACCCAATAAAGCCCCCCATACACCAGCATCAGGCTTCATAGGCATCCTTTGAATAAAAGTCCATGCTTCCTCAATCTTACCTGCACGACCCAATAGATCGACCATACAAGCATGGTGCTCCAAATTTGGTTCAATGTAGTTTTCATATCTCATGGATTCGAAAATTCTCAAACCTTCATCAACTAGTCCTTCATGCCTACATGCGGATAGAACACTCAAGAGTGACAAGTCGTCAAACAACACAGAATTCTCTCATCTGAGAGAAAAGAAAAATAGCATCTTGGCCATGGCCGTGGATGGCATATCCTGATAACATAGCATTCCACGACACCATATCCCTATGGGGCATGAGATCAAAAATTTCTCGAGCCATACCCAGGTGCCTACATTTCGAATACATATCTATTAGACTATTAATTACTATTATACTTGAGAAAAACCCAGTTTTTACTATGTATGAATGGATAGTTTTTCCTTCATTCAAGGCCGCCAATTGTGCATAGGCTGGTATTATGCTAACAATGGAGACCAAATTGGGCTGGAGCTCCTCTTTCTCTCTCATCCAACAAAAAATAGAAACAGCATCCTTGGGTTGCCCATTTTGTGCATATCCTGCAATCATAGTGTTCCATGAGATCTCATCCTTCACAAATTCGGTCTCAAATAATTTCTCAGCATGACCAATGCACCCACATTTGGCATACATGTCAATGGTGGCATTCATAACGTGAAGATCAGATTCAAAACCTAGCTTGATTGGCATGGCCATGTATGCAATTGCCATTATTTATAGCTTTTAAGAGTGCACATGACGGGAGCAAGCCCACTAAGGTGCTAGAATCTAGCTTAAGCCCAGCAGATTGCATGTGCCCAAATGTTTCCATGGCTTTATGGGCATGACCCATCTGAGCATAGCCGTTGACCATGGCATTCCATGTAACTACATCTTTGCATGGCATCTCATGAAACTAAAGCTTTGCATGACTAAAGCATCCACACTTTACATACATTGCCACAAGTGCTGTTCTTATCAAAACATCCAATCCCATACCCATGTCAACTTTCATAACATAGCCATGAATACTCTTGCCTAGCTTCAAAGTTGATATCTCTGCACAAGAAGGAAGAACTCTTACTATAGTCACACGATTTGGCTTTAAATTCACATTTTGCATTTCTCTGAAAAACTCCAATGCTTCATTGGGATGCACGATGAGCAAGAGCATATATCATAGCACTCCAAGCTACAAAATCTCCATTTTCAATACCATTAAACAATTCCTTTGCCAGATTGAGGTTTCCACACTTAGCATACATTGTTATAAGTGTGGTGATTACCTCGCTATCCGAACTAGTTCCCCTTTGAATCAAGTAATCATGGATTTCTTTCCCTTTCTCAATATCTCTCAGATCGATTGTTGTCGAAAGAGCCCCAACTATCTGCACTTGATTATGCCTCACATTCTCTCTTGTTAACTTCGAAAATCTCCAAAGCCTCAACACTATACCCATTCTGAGAATAAGCAGAAATTAAGGAGCCCCAAGAAACATCATCTCACTTCAAAAGTCCATCAAAGATTCGACGAGAAGCTTCCACCTTTCCACATTTTGAGATCGATCAACGCATTAAAAACCGAAAGCTCGAACTCTCTCTTGATGGCAAAACAATGCAAACATTTACACAGCACAAGGTTGGATTACCAGCACACTGAAGGAAACAGGTTCAATAAACTCACTGAATTGGCCTCAATGCCCACCATTTACATCTCTCTAAACACTTTCAACGTTTCTTTAGGATCACCAACTTGTGAATAACCAAAAATCATCGCATTCCAAGCTACCACATCTCTCTCACTCATCTTATTAAACACTTCTCTCGCGAATTCGGTGTAACCAAATTTATAGTACATATCAATTAGGCCAATGCAAATGTAACCATCTAGTCCAAATCCTCTCTTAACAACCTCCCCATGAAGAGAAAAACCCATTTCCAAACACAAAATTCCAGTACATGCCTTCATACAAAGGGAAAAGTGTAATTATCAGGCTCAATGGCCTGTTTTAGCGTATCAGTATACAAAACCAGAGCTTCTCTATGCAAATTACTCTTGTTATAAACTTTGATCATGGAATTCCATAAAATAACAGTTGGGGTTTTTGAAAAATCAAAGATTAGGCGACCCCAACTGATCCATGATAAACTGAATATAAATTAAGGAGCTTTGGCTTTAATGAATGGTCTGATTCAAGGCCTAGAGCAATCAAACGACCATGAATTTGTTTCAAAGAGCTTAAATTCTTGCAAGAACTCAAAAGATTGGTATAGTAGTATTGTTTTGAGCATGAAACTGGTTTATCAATGGCGATTTTTACTGTTGCAGGAAAAGAGAAGCGCCTGAGAAATCCATGTCTGATGCAGAGATACGTACGCATGGGAAGAGGATTTGTCCCAAAATATCTAGGGTACAATGGTCATTAGCATTTCTTACCTTATATACCGGCATTATATGCAGTGATCGGAATATTAATCGATAATTAAGAGAGTCAAGAACAATGTACTAACTTGAAATTAACGTTAAAATTTTAAGTTAACATTATGGAGATTTTGTTACTCTATAATTACATGTTATGATAAAATTAATTGAACTTGACTCGTCCTGACCTGGATTATCTAAGTGCAAAATATATAATTATTTAACCTAATAATATTAACTATATCTCACTTCTTTTCCATAATTAACTTCCTCTCTTAAAAAAATGTGTATATATACATCTTATAAAATATATAAATAACTTTCTTTTTCTAATTTCTAGTATCATATCGGACGGGTCATTGTCCAACTTCAACCTAGTCTAGTCGGGTCGAGTTTGGGTCGCGAACGATCGAGACCCGAGCTGGCCCATTGCCACCCGTACTAAAAATTAACAAATTGTTCAAACTTGCCCTAAACAACATCGAGACCCCACCGGGCCCGTTGGGTTTCATATGTTCGTACAGGGGAATGAAAAGTTCGCATCCTAATGCTTAAAGTTAAACCCAATCCTAATGCTTAGAGTTAAACCCAAAGACAAGCAAGGGGAGTTATTTAATTATGTTTACGTGTAAGTCCATCAATAAAACATTGTAGGCAATCCTCAAAAGTTGGTTCTAAGAACACTACTATATTGAGAATTAATGTTAAAAAAAAAAGAGAAATTTTTTGACTTAATAACAAAAGAACGTGATTATGATCCGGAGAACGAAGTCATAGTCCGAAGAAGCCGAAGAAGTCGAAGAAAATGAGTACACTAGGGGAGTCTTGAATTTGGAAGAGACTGCAAAACGCTTATGGGCGAAAATGAAGAGTATTTTCGCCCATAGGCTCGGCACCATTCGATTTTTTCGGACGGCAAGATTGTCACGGATATAGCATTTTTGTTGCGGTCTGTCATGGACATAGCAAGTCTGTAACGAGATTTTTTTCACGCAAAAATTGTGCAGGGACCGCCACTTCTTCTGTAGGTCTGTGGCAGTTTTTAGGCAAAACCGTTACGGACATAGCATGTCCATGGCAGGGCGAAATACTGTAGCAATTCGCCTATAGGCGTTTTTAAGACTTTTTCCTTGAATTTTGAGTTGATATGCTAGGGTTTTGGTACTCCATTAGAATTTTGAAACTATAAAAATATTAGGGAAGTTCTATTAATAAAAATTTGGTCTCCAATATTTGCACTAAAATAACTGATTTCCACATCATTGGTATATTTCTTTTTGTATCTATGCAAATAATCTTGACTATTAGATGTGAAATTGAATGGGTGCATTTATTCTATTGACCAAGCGTAAAGTTCGAAAGATTTTTTCTCTAATTTTGTAGCATATCCAAGCTATCAAATTTCACATCTGATGGTTATAAATAATTGTGACCTCTTCATACAATATAGGGTGGGGTTTGTAATCAAATTAGTGCTCACCTTCAATAGTGTCGAGAAATATGATTTTAATACTGAAAATTTTTGTAATAGCCTTAAAATATATTTTCATCTTTAATTATAAAATTTAAAACTTAAAAAATAGTGTTGAGCAGATCAATGACAACTTAAAACTTGACGATAAAAAAATACATTATAAGATGTACTATTTCTAAAACTTGAAATCCATTTTTTCTTGTGTCCATGCATCTTGATGTTGAGATGATCAATTTGATGATATTTGGGCATCAAAACAACCTCTTCTAATAAAATTTTTGAGGTATGCTCTAATTTGATTGTTTAGAGCCTAAGCACCATATAAACTTTTCCCATAGGTATAAAATCCTTAACTTAAAAGAGAACTTACCAAAGGTAAAAGTTTAGAGTGCTCTAATAGGGGACTATTAGAGTGCCATAATGGGCCGTCGATTAGAGTGCCCTAATTTCTATCTTATCATATATTTCTTTTGTTTTACAACTTTAATCTTCATATGTCACAAATAGGCGTATGAATGTCTTATCTTGATATAGTGACTTCTTAAGCCCTAACATGATTTTTAAATATTGTTGCATTATATTATTATACGAAATTATTGGCGTAATATATAATTTTTAATCTTTTTCTTACAAATCAATTTGAGATGAAATTTCGGGTATCTCCTCAGCGCAACAAATAAAAAGAGCATTTATTTCGGTCATTTATTTTTACTCATAATTTTTGTGTTGGATGCATTGCAACAAGTAGTGGACATATCACAAATTTCGTGTCAAGATAATTTATAGAAAAATAAAAATAAGACCATATTAGACTTGACCTTTTGATTGAAACTTTTCAACATTCATTTAGATTATACAGCTTTGAATTTCAGTGACATATGTGTATATATGCGGATGGTGTCAATTGTAAAAGTTTTTCTTAATTATAACAAATAACAACATTAATTTTAAGTTAGTACATTGTTCTTGACTCTCTCTTAATTATCGATTAATATTTCGATCAATGCATATAATGCAGGTATATAAGATAAAGAATGCTAATGACATTGTACCCTCGATACTTTGGGACAAATCCTCTTCCCATGCATACGTATCTCTGCATCAGACACGGATTTCTCAGGCGCTTCTCTTTTCCTGCAACAGTAAAAATCGCCATTGATAAACCAGTTTCATGCTCAGAACAATACTACTATACCAATCTTTTGAGTTCTTGCAAGAATTTAAGCTCTTTGAAACAAATTCATGGTCGTTTGATTGCTCTAGGCCTTGAATCAGACCATTCATTAGAGGCAAAGCTCCTTAATTTATATTCAGTTTATCATGGATCAGTTGGGGGTCGCCTAATCTTTGATTTTTCGAAAACCCCAACTGTTATTTTATGGAATTCCATGATCAAAGTTTATAACAAGAGTAATTTGTACAGAGAAGCTCTGGTTTTGTATACTGATATGCTAAAACAGGCCATTGAGCCTGATAATTACACTTTTCCCTTTGTATTGAAGGCATGTACTGGAAGTTTGTGTTTGGAAATGGGTTTTTCTCTTCATGGGGAGGTTGTTAAGAGAGGATTTGGACTAGATGGTTACATTTGCACTGGCCTAATTGATATGTACTGTAAATTTGGTTACACCGAATTCGCGAGAGAAGTGTTTAATAAAATGAGTGAGAGAGATGTGGTGGCTTGGAATGCGATGATTTCTGGTTATTCACAAGTTGGTGATCCTAAAGAAGCGTTGAAAGTGTTTAGAGAGATGCAAATGGTGGGCATTGAGGCCAATTCAGTGAGTTTATTGAACCTGTTTCCTTCAGTGTGCTGGTTATCTAGTCTTGTGCTGTGTAAATGTTTGCATTGTTTTGCCATCAAAAGAGAGTTCGAGCTTTCGGTTTTTAATGGGTTGATCGATCTCTATGCAAAATGTGGAAACGTGGAAGCTTCTCGTCGAATCTTTGATAGACTTTTGAAGAGAGATGATGTTTCTTGGGGCTCCTTAATTTCTGCTTATTCTCAGAATGGGTATAGTGTTGAGGCTTTGGAGATTTTCGGTGTGTTAAAAAGAGATAAAGTGAGGCTTAATCAAGTGCAGATAGTTGGGGCTCTTTTGGCAGCAACTGATCTGAGAGATATTGAGAAAGGGAAGGAAATCCATGATTACTTGATTCAAAGGGGAACTAGTTTGGATATTGAGGTAAGCACCACACTTATAACAATGTATGCTAAGTGTGGAAACCTCAATCTGGCAAAGGAATTGTTTAATGGTATTGAAAATGGAGATTTGGTAGCTTGGAGTGCTATGATATCTGCTCTTGCTCATGGTGAGCATCCCAATGAAGCATTGCAGTTTTTCAGAGAAATGCAAAATGTGAATTTAAAGCCAAATCGTGTGACTATAGTAAGTGTTCTTCCTTCTTGTGCAGAGATATCAGCTTTGAAGCTAGGCAAGAGTATTCATGGCTATGTTATGAAAGTTGACATGGGTATGGGATTGGATGTTTCGATTGGAACAGCACTTGTGGCCATGTATGTAAAGTGTGGATGCTTTAGTCATGCAAAGCTTTGGTTTCATGAGATGCCATGCAAAGATGTAGTTACATGGAATGCCATGGTCAACGGCTATGCTCAGATGGGTCATGCCCATAAAGCCATGGAAACATTTAGGCACATGCAATCTGTTGGGCTTAAGCTAGATTCTAGCACCTTAGTGGGCTTGCTCCCTTCATGTGCACTCTTAAAAGCTATAAATAATGGCAATTGCATACATGGCCATGCCATCAAGCTAGGTTTTGAATCTGATCTTCACGTTATGAATGCCACCATTGACATGTATGCCAAATGTGGGTGCATTGGTCATGCTGAGAAATTATTTGAGACCGAATTTGTGAAGGATGAGATCTCATGGAACACTATGATTGCAGGATATGCACAAAATGGGCGACCCAAGGATGCTGTTTCTATTTTTTGTTGGATGAGAGAGAAAGAGGAGCTCCAGCCCAATTTGGTCTCCATTGTTAACATAATACCAGCCTATGCACAATTGGCGGCCTTGAATGAAGGAAAAACTATCCATTCATACATAGTAAAAACTGGGTTTTTCTCAAGTATAATAGTAATTAATAGTCTAATAGATATGTATTCGAAATGTGGGCACCTGGGTATGGCTCGAGAAATTTTTGATCTCATGCCCCATAGGGATATGGTGTCGTGGAATGCTATGTTATCAGGATATGCCATCCACGGCCATGGCCAAGATGCTATTTTTCTTTTCTCTCAGATGAGAGAGAATTCTGTGTTGTTTGATGACTTGTCACTCTTGAGTGTTCTATCCGCATGTAGGCATGAAGGACTAGTTGATGAAGGTTTGAGAATTTTCGAATCCATGAGATATGAAAACTACATTGAACCAAATATGGAGCACCATGCTTGTATGGTCGATCTATTGGGTCGTGCAGGTAAGATTGAGGAAGCATGGGCTTTTATTCAAAGGATGCCTATGAAGCCTGATGCTGGGGTATGGGGGGCCTTATTGGGTGCTTGTCGGATTCATCTCAATGTAGAGTTAGGAGAGAGAGCATTATCTCACCTTGTTGATTTAGAGCCTGAAAACCCCGCACATTATGTGGTTCTTTCTAATATTCATGCTTCTTTAGGAAGGTGGGATGATGCTCATAAGATGAGAATGGTTATGCACAGTAAAAGGCTGAAGAAAATTCCTGGTTGCAGTTGGATTGGAGGAGAAGATGGCAATGGTAGAGAAGTTTATTTGCCTGAAAGAGAGGAGGGAGGCAGGTCATATACTCCCTATGAGATTCATTCTGAATAATTTTTACGAAAACAGAGAAACCATGATCGATTACAGAAATATTCAGTGAGTAAAACTTTGGCTTCATGCGTGGAACCATGGGCCATGGCTCAGGTCACTAAGAACATATTCCCATTTAGGAATTGCTACATTGAAATGCAGCTTGTTTCATGGATCATGATGTAAGAAACTACCATGTGAAAACTTACTTTCATCACTTTAAACAATGGCAGTTGTTCATCTATACTGGATCATCTATTCTCTTTTCATGGCTTGTCTGAGTGAATTATAAGGATTCAAGAAATGGAGAATGGACCAATCAATAATCAATTGAGCATTCAAGGAATGGAGAATGGACGCATCAATAATCAATTGAGTTATTCCCATTTTTAGGCTGTGCATGTCTTGGAAGAGTATCATCTTGAATTGGAAGGGAGCAGATAGAGACCTTCTAAGCTGAAATAGATGATCATGAAAGGAGGTTGTTGGAAACCAAGTGGAGATTGGGACTCTTTTCAAACTGTCTCTTGCTCTCTCTCACATTTTCTTCTTAAGAAGTAAGCAATTCTCATGTGTTTTCTGGTTCTTGTTGTTTGTGTACATTGAACGTGAAATAGATTGTTCTCTATTCCATTGATCCTTAATTTACACTGAGGTTTATCCTGGTAAAGAGCAAATATTAACTTGAAAGGGTGCCATTGAGATGTACCTCGAAACAAAAAGACAAGAAGAAGCCCAACAACTGTGGATAGTTATTGACCATTGCTTAGGAAACATGAGAGTGTGTAATGGCAAGGACTCCATAGACAAGAAGAAGCCCAACAACTGTTTAACAAAGTAGAGACTTCTAACTCGAAAGGAAAACCATAAGAGAATTATTTCTTGACTAAGCAAACTACAATGCCTAAGGATTATGTGCTCTGGATGAAGTATACTGTCTATTTACTCTCTCAAGTAAAACCCAATTTAGGAGGAGTATTAGGACTCAAATTTTGGGGATGTAGACCTCGTCAACCCTGCCACTAACCTCAAAAAAAAAAAAAGTTTCAAATCACACTTTGACTTGCAAAGGGTAACATCCACAGATTGAGCATAGATAGTCCAATTTTTGGAGGGTGATGTCTAAGCATCGAAGAACTCAATAATCAAATTTTATTTTTTGAAAGTAAGGATATGTCGATTGCTAAGCAGATCCCTAGGTACGTCTTTCACAAAAGGAGTTAGTGTATAGTATGCTCATGAGAGAGAATATTCATCATTATATGACGTAGATTCAGGATTCATGAAAAGTTTTGGCAAGGTTTTACATAGTAGTCTGCCTAGCACAACCCACCTCCTTTACCCAGGCTTAGGTTAAGAGAAAGTTCAAGGTCATCACCCTTCTTAAACCAATACTCCTGAGAGAGCACAATATATGACCCTAACTATGATAGAGTTGCTTGCCTTTGGAAGCCCTCGGAGGAACTTTGGGTAAGTTTTCATTGACAGAAATAACATCAAGATAAATCTTACCTTTTGTTTCTACTGGAATGAAGCTGAATTTGTGCAGGGCATAGACAATAATAAAGTCAGCTCTTGGGACTTCTAATCCAAGAAAGGAACTTTGGGGAGAATTTCATTGATATAAATAACTTCAAAAAAAAGAAAGGAAAACGTTATTATTTTATATTTGGAGGTACCTAGCCTGATTTGGGCAAGGAACAAAATGTAATGTTCATACTCTAAGCCTTGTCTCATTGCAAACTGTGTGTCACCTTTTTGGATCAAAGCTACAAGACAAGGTATTTAGAATTCACACCCTTGATCTTCCTCATCCAACTTGTGTGTTCACACCATTAAGACCAAATGCTACATCACAAAATGGCCTACAATTTTCTTGTTTGTTTTGGGTGGATGGGTCAATTATCAATTGATATCTTTCCTTTTGGAATGGGATTGGGACCCAATATCTCAAACTTGTATAAAATCTATTAGTTTTCTTGCTTTTTTATAAGCACATTAATGTTTTCCTAGTCTTAATATAAATTATTTTCATGATTGCTAATAAGATCCAACCTCTTGACTCTTGTTTTGTATTATTTCCAAAATTTCAAACCAAAAAACCAAAAAAAGGTATAGATGTATTGTTTTTTCTTGAAAAATCCCATTATCTACAGGGGAGTTTTCTAAAACAATCTCAATGTTTCACAACTTTGATGTTTCAATTAATGTTTTATCTCTACATGTATAAAATGAGACATTGTTATATATTGTTTCTTTAGAAATTCCAAAAAACTATATGCTCTTGCTTGGTTAAAATCCTATCTAGGAATAAATTTTAGGAGAATTTTCCAAAAAATCCTGTCTATTTTTAGAATTAAAGAGTATTTCTCTGTATTTCATATTTACACTCAAGTCCACCTTTTTATTTTCATTGATAAACTAACATCAAGATAAAGCTTACTTGTTGTTTCTACAGGTATGAAGCCTAATTGAGGGCAAAAACTATAATATAACTCACCTCTTGGGACTTCTGATCCAAGAAAGGAACTTTGGGGAGAATTTCATTGACATAAATAACTTCCAAAAAAAGAAAAAATGTTGTTATTTTATTTTTGGAGGTACCTAGCCTGATTTGGGTAAGGGACAAAATATAAAGTTCATACTCTTACCCTTTTCTCATTGCAAATTGTGTGCCACTCTTTTGGACCTAAGGCTACAAGGGAGTGGCTTTAGAATTCACACCCATGATCTTCCTCATCCAAGTTGTGTGTTCACACCACTGTGACCTAATGCTACATCACAAAATTGCCTACAATTTTCTTGTTTGCTTTGGGTGGATGGGTCAATATTTCCTTTTGGAAATGAGATTGGGACCCAATATCTCAAACTTGTATAAAAATATCTATTAGTTTTCTAGCTGATAAGCATAATTGATGTTAGTCTGGTCTTAATACAAAGGATGAAGTTTCTATAGGGCCTAGGCTTTATGAAATCAAAATAAAGCCTCACCTCAAATCCACATCTGACAAGAACTTTAGGTATTAGAAATCTTCATGATGGCTCTAAAATCAATTTCCAATATGTACAACAAAATGTGAAACTAAAAAAATGATACAAATCTTGTGGATCTGTGAACCTTATTTTTAGGGTGAAATGGATGGTCTAGATGATTTGTTGCAATATACATTGTTTTAGAACTTGAAATCCTAATTTGTTTTAATGTTCAAGCTTAGATGCTAGATTTAAAGGTTTTTCAACACTTAAATTGCAATTTTTGATGAGTTATGAGGTGAGGCTTGACTTATTTTGATGAGTTATAAATGTGAATGGTTGATGAGACTATTATTACCTTATAGGTTTGTGTCATTATATCTGGATGTGTGGTAGTTGAGTCTATAATTTAAGTGTTGTGATGGTCGCACATTGTGTTGCTTCATCATCAGCAACTTCCCATTGAAAATATACTTTCCAACTTGGCATTTATCAATAATTGTTTATTATTATGCATGATGTGCCTTAAAGTACAAATTTTTTTTATGTAGAATAGATAGTCGTAGTAGTTATTTTAGTAGCAATAGTTGTAATGGTCGTAACTGCTCGTTAGATGCCTGTAGTGCTACTTACTCAAAAAAAAGATGATTGTAGTGCCACAATAACAAAAATAAATGCATATGATCATCTTAAAAGATGCCCATGAAAATACTAATTTATGCTATTTTATTTGTTTTTGACATGGCTTTGACTTGATATCTCTTGGGGAAAATATGAAATAACTGAAATTATGTTGTATGTATATAAAGGATAGATATTCTATAAGCCAAAGAGCTTATACTTCTCCCAACATTTCTCGAGAGTATACATTTTTTTTTTATTTGGAGTGCCTAGATGAGGTACATACTGCAAAATTTGGAGTGCCTAGATGAGATACATACTGCAAAATTTGGAGTGCATTGGAGTTGTACTTTCTTCTTCTTCAAAAAAAAAAAAATGTAATGAGAGAGAGAGAGAGAGAGAGAGAGAGAGAGAGAGATTTTACCTTTCATGTACAAAGGTCACAAACACCTCAAGCCGTCAGATGTGAAGTTGGACAGCTGAGTGTGCCATTTCTTGGCACGAAGTCCAAGGAACATTTTCTCAGACTTCAAGCATGGTCAATTGTACACCCTCACTCGTCAGAATTGTGACATTTCTGTACCAATAAGTGTGTTACTGCCCGTTGAAATGATGGATGGTAATGGAGTGAGATTGGCACATAGTCCATTTGATCAAGTATTTGCTTTTCCTATCTATTGCTACAAAGAAATAGTTTCTGCCTTTTCTTTGTTAGTTGAGCTCCTGTATCTTTTTATAGAAGAACATGCTCACAATGTCATCTCTTAGGAAAAATGCTCACAGTGTTCTGCTCTCAACTGCAGGAATATGGGATGCTCTGAGTTAGTATGAATGTAACATTTGGCTAATGATAATGGAGCCGTTTTCTTTCTTCAAACATTATATACAGAGACCTTTTGCAATTGTCTTGTTCTATCTCTTGCTATCATTATGTCTCTGGGATTGTAATGGAGCAGTTCGAGATTCTCCTTATCTGATCGGCTTGGGAAGTTATGACATAACGGGGCCTGCAGCTGATGTCAATATGATGGGTTATGCAAATACCGAACAGGTTGCATCTGGTGTTCACTTTAGATTGCGAGCTCGGTCATTTATTGTAGCAGACTCTGGAGGAAACCGCGTAGTGTTTGTAAATCTTGATGCATGCATGGCTTCCCAACTTGTCACTATTAAAGTTCTCGAGAGACTCAAGGCCAGGTAGTTTGCTCTCTCTCTCTCTCTCTCTCTCTCTCTCTCTCTCTCTCTCTCTCTC
>NW_006499435.1:3573663-3585439 GCF_000471905.2 Amborella trichopoda
TGACACTAATGGTGGGTTCCTCTCTCTCTCTCACATAATTTGCTTGCATGGTGATGTCTCAAATCATTGGATTGCATGGTGCTGATCCCAAGGGATTACATCCTTCACATCTCCACTCTCTCTCACATCATTTGTATGGTGATTGCTTCAATGAACTGCATTTTTCAAAATCCAAATGAATAATAGCATTCTACATTCACCTATTAAGATTACATCTTTTTTTGTTAGTTAGAAATCCTTCTTCCCTATCATGGATTTGTTGCTGATTTTTACAGGTGATCTTCTTGATGCTGGTATAAATCGTAGTCCTAGTGCTTACCTCAATAACCCAGCAGAGGAACGGAAGAAATACAAGTATAATGTCGACAAGGAAATGACACTCCTGAAGTTTGTAGATGCTGAGTGGGGCCCTGTTGGAACTTTTAACTGGTTTCCCACCCATGGGACCTCAATGAGCCGTACAAATTCTTTAATAAGTGGCGACAATAAAGGGGCGGCTGCTCGTTTTATGGAAGACTGGTATGAACAAAATCAGAAAAGAGCTCAAAGGATGCATTCCAGTTTGCTTGGCCTCAGCCTTAATCAAATTAGTGAGATCCCTAGAAGAGTTTCCTGGATGATCTCCGATCAGAATGCAAATCGTAAGCTTGTGTAGATTGTTTTCTTCAATTTCTTTTTTGTATGTTAATTTTGTGATTGTTTTCTCCAATGAATTATGGGAAAACCATAGTGGGGATCATCGTCATCCACTAAAATGGTCACTGATAGAGAGGGAGTGGCCCAACTGTGAAAGGTATGATACCAGTGGTGCGTTCCACTCTCTCTTCTCCATCAGCTGTCAGCATTTCATTGGACAATAATGCTGCATTGGACTACAGAAATAGTTGGACATAATATGACTTTCCATAGTCCATTGAATTGTGGTGCGTTTTCTGTATTCACTGGATTATAATATGCAATCCCATGAATAAATATATGGTACAATGGGTGGCCAAAGAGAGTTATTTTCATTGTTCATCGTTTGAAGATTTATATACAAGTGGTGTTTTATGCAGATAAGGAGTTAATTGAGCTTGCGGGTTCTTTTCAAAGTCCAGGTGGGAGGCCAGTAACAAAGTTGCTTGGTGTCTCTCAGCGGATTCGGAATTCCCTGAAGATGAGTGGCCATCCAAGCTTTGTCTCCGCATTTTGCCAGTCTAATGTTGGGGATGTGAGCCCAAATGTTCTCGGTGCTTTTTGCAATGACACTGGGTTACCTTGCGATTTCAATCACAGTACCTGCAATGGAAAAAATGAGTTATGCTATGGCCGTGGTCCAGGGTAACAACCAACTAGAATTATCATAGTCTTATGGACCATGCTATATGGTATTCCAGAACTATATCTGTCGTCTGTTCTTACTAACTGGTGGACATTAATTGGGGTGGGGTTTATGTGGATGATTGCTTGGGAATGATTAATATCCAACTATCCCTCAGTGGAAATGGATGATGGATTTAACCTTGGTGTACCATATGCCATGGTCCTTTGGAGGATGGTGTACTTCCCATAAGTAATTGCAACTATTAACCAAAACAAAAAAAAAGCTTGACCACCCTGTATTCCTGTAGGAATGCATTTGTATGTTTTTTGTTAATTTTTTAAATTGCTTATTGTAAGTTTGTTGTTCAGCTATCCTGATGAATTTGAAAGCACTCGGATAATTGGCGAGAGGCAATTCAGAAAAGCAGTTGATTTATTCAATACGGCATCTGAACAGTTGAAAGGGAAAGTTGAATATCGACACACATATGTGGATTTCTCCAAACTTGAGGTTAGTCTCTCAGGAGGGAATGGCAAGCAAGAGGTTGCTAAAACATGTCCAGCTGCTATGGGTTTTGCTTTTGCTGCTGGAACAACTGATGGACCAGGAGCTTTCGATTTTAAGCAAGGGGATGATAAGGCAAGGATGATAAATTGAGGATAATAATTACTTTGGATAAGTTTTTGGGATTTAATCGGTTAGTTATGAATAGATAGTTGTTCTGCTCTAACTCAATTTATCTCTTTCTTAAGGAGGTTTTAATTCTTGGTTATTGACTAGAAATAACTAGCTGTTGTGGTCAAACTTTCTTTCTGGGGGACTTTTATTTGTTGGTTGTGAATAGATGGTTGCCCTTATCTAATTCAATAGAAATACCTTTTGGGTATTTTATTTGTTTAATAGATGGTTCTTTCCCTTTTCCTTCCAACTTCAGCTCATAGACTTCTATGTTATCTTTTTCAAACTGGTGGGAGATATGGACCCAAATAAAGTTGTAAACATTTTATGGTAAATTCTGTTTTGGTCTTAATTTTTTTAGGGAAATCCTTTTTGGAAGCTGGTGAGGAATGTACTGAAAACACCAGATAAGGAGCAAGTTGATTGTCAGCAGCCAAAACCTATATTACTTGACACAGGAGAAATGAAGCGGCCATATGACTGGGCGGTGAGCCTCTACATTTTCCTTGTTTTCTTTCATGAGAAAGTGGTTTGGTGATAAACATTATGCATATAAATTGCATTGATGTAAATCTAGTATAATTTGTTAGGTGAGGAAAATTATGCTATAACTTAGATTGATGTAGTTTTTGTGTGCGTGTGTGTGTGTATGCGTGTATGTGTTTTGGTGGTTGAGAAGAAAAAGGAGAAAAAAAGGGGGCACGGGCTGGTTTGCATCACTAAAATGGTCAAACAACCTAAAAAATCAATGAGGTGGTTAAATCAGCCAAATTAGCAACAAAGTGGTAACTTTGTAAAATTTATTTTACTTAGATATCTCCTTGCCTATATTGTTAAAGATAACCGAACTGCCCCTACCTTTTGTTTAGCCTCAATTCAATGAAACAGGGCCCATGATGTAAATACTCTCAGTTTGTTAAGGGTCACAAACTAGGAACAAGTTGTTTCAACAAAAAAAATTCCTTTTCCCTAGCCATGAGCAAATGGGGGTACACTCGTCATTTGGCTCAGCCACTGACCTTGAGTCCAATGATAAAACTGCCACTCCTTGCTCGGGTTTACAAGCTAAGAACAAGATATTTCAAAATACAAGATGCTTTCCTCATTCTAACCCTAAAGAAGCAAGGGTAGACTTGTCATTTGGCTATGGGCATTTGAGCCAAATGACCCTGTCTTTCAAGATTGGGAACTGGTGTATCTAACCCTGAACAAGCTGGGGTAGACCCATCATTTGTATCAAGCCACTTAAATTGAGTCAAATGATGAAGCTACCCTCGATGCTAGGTTTAGGAACCCAGAACAAGATCTTTCAATTAAAAAACATGTTTCATTGTTCCTAAAGTTGAAATAAGTGGGAGGAGACTCGTCATTTGGCTTGTGCCACCTTGCTCCTAACCAAATGATGAAATTATTCCTTCTTGTTCAGTTTATAGGAACATGGAAATAGAGATTTTAATAAGAAAAGCATGTGTTGGGTTTCTAACCTTGTGCAAACAGCATATTTTTGTCATTGGGCCAGATAAATGGAGCCAATTACTAACACGCCCTTACTTGTTCCGGGTTTCATACTCAAAACATAGCAGTTTGGGCATTTTTATTAAAATGGTTGAGGGTGTAGCTAAGTGAAATGAATTCAATAAACTGCCCACTCTATTGCTAAAGTGGATGATCTAACCATGTCAATGATTTTTTTAATGTGGTTTGACCATTTTAGTGATATCTTCTCGTATCTTTTTTCTTTTAATAAAAGTAATAGTGTTCTGATGTTTAAGCATGCTACTTTCATCACATTACGTTAATTAAATCTCCCCTAATCAAGAATAGGGCATTCTAAAATGAAATCCAAGCCAACACCCTAGGGTTATGTAGTGACGGATACCACCGTGCAACACTGCATAAATGTTTGCTATGGGGATGTTTCTATAACCTTCCCCTTTGTCGTCAAAATACAAGCTAACAAGTTAATGGAATCCCTATGCCATTCATTAATGAATTTTACCTATAAGCTTATCTTCCTAGGGTGAACACGAGAAATTGTTGGTGCATCCCAGTAGTGGATTCTTGGATATTAACTTTTCTGTGGTAAATCCTGTGGAACCCACTGCAGTCGACCTTTATCGATCCGTCAGGGGAAGAGATGGTGTTTGCAGCCTCGGACTACCATATGGCATAAGCATGTTATACTTTCCTTTATTGCCCACCTAAAATATAGTGATGAACGTTTACAATTTCTACATGTTACTTCTTTCCTTTGGGCTTCATTTGTTCTGATTTTTATGTTAAAGATCATATGATCTACAATTATTTGCTCTTTTATATACTTACTGATATAAACACAAAAAATGTTTCATAGGAAGTCTATCTAATTTTTTGTTGCAGCCCTCCATACTCCCCATACAAATACTCAGGATTGGGCAGATGGTCATTCTCTGTGTTCCTGGAGGTATTTTGTCTAGACTTTATTACTTGCAAAGGGTACACCCTTCTGTCTGTGTGTGTGCATGTGTGTGTGTGTGAGAGAGAGAGATCTATAAATTCCCCCTATATCCTTTTGTTTTCAATAAAAGTCAATTATGAAAAAAGAGGATTATGATATCTTCTAAATCAATATCTTGCAGAGTTCACAACAATGGCTGGGAGACGCCTCCGTGATGCAGTTAAGACAGCCCTAATAAATGGTGGGAATGGAGTCTTTGATGGCAATATGCATGTCGTGATTGCAGGGCTCACTAACTCCTACTCACAATATGTGACCACCTTGGAGGAGTACCAGATTCAGAGATACGAGGTTTGTCTCTCTCTCTCTCTCTCTCTCTCTCTCTCTCTCTCTCTATCTATCTATCTATCTATTTGCACACATATTGATGGGTTCTTTTGTTTCCTTTTCTTCTCATCGTTGGGATTTTCAACCAGTTTAACTGGATTGAAAAATGACCTTCCTCTACAAGGGATTTGAGGGATCGTCTACTATATGATACAAACACTACTTGGTTGAGTATTTATCTTTAAAAAAAAAAGGAAAGAATCATATGGTTGAGATGAACTGTTTCTCCACTGAAGCCGGACATAACTGACTTTGACGTATTTGAGCGGAGAATGACTCATCTCAACTATCCATTGCTGATCATTGACTGTTGATTTCTTCATGCATTACAGTATTTATATGCTGCATACATCATGCTATGCTTTCCCCCCCTATAGCAATCACCAGTTTGGCATAAAAACGTAAGTTCAGAAAAACTGTCAGCAAGTCAAGCATGTCATCGGTGGGTTTAGCCCATCCAGTTGTGATGACCAGTATGGGTACTTGGTCAAGATTGGCTGATATGGTTAAATATCAATAAGTTGACCAATGCATAATAGCATAAGGCCGATCTATTGGGTTCTACTTTTCCAAAAGTAAACCATTTTATATCCCTCCTAAATATGTTCAATTCATTATTATTGAAAAACATCCCTTGATATAGCTACTATAAATCTTTTTGTTGAAATTCTATTAATGGATACACAATAAATAAAAAATATTATGCCTGTTCTATTTTCCCTATTTCATATCCACTATCCAGTAATATCTCCAAGACCATTATCCATCAGTATTGGCCCCGCTCCATTTGGGTCTTTATTACAGTTTTCTTTAACCTTGTTTAACTCTCTCTCTCTCTCTCATGATCTTGATGTCAATATCTCTCGACATACACACACCAAATAAATTATATAACTCTATTGAGTCCTTTGTCTTCTGGTCATTTAAATTTTCTTACTTGATTTATTGCAATCGCTATGAACTACCATCGAAAGATAATTTACCAACTCGCATTTGAGGGTTGGAATTATTTAACATCTCTTCCTACCATCAAAGGGACCTTTATCAAATTGCACCCAAGAGATGAACTACTTAATCAAATTATGTTTTTTAATATAATTTCAGATAGACTTTCTTGTGATCAAGTTTCAAATAGCCCATCAAATGATACATCATCTGGGTTTTGAAACTTACCAAATCAAGTGAAATGCTAAATAGTTAAAACTCTTTGGAGTGATTTGATAAATTTTCCAATTATACCACACTCTTCCTCTCTGTCTAACCATCCCATGAACAATTCCCAGGGAGCCTCAACACTCTATGGCCCACACACCCTCAGCGCCTACATTCAAGAGTTCAACAAGCTCGCCACTGCTCTAACAAGCGGCCATCCCGCAAGTCCCGGCCCCCAACCCCCTGACCTCCTTAACAAACAAATCAGTCTCCTTCCCCCTGTCGTAGTCGACATGACCCCTCCTGGCACAAGCTTTGGCGATATGGACACAGATGTCCCGAAAAATGCCTCATTTAAGAGAGGTGACAAAGTGGTGGCTTCGTTTTGGTCAGCTTGTCCTAGAAATGATCTCTTAACTGAGGGGTCCTTTGCAGTGGTGGAGAAGCTTAGTGAGACGGACAATAAAACTTGGGTTCCATCTTATGATGATGATGATTTTTGCTTAAGGTTCAAGTGGGGGAGACCATCCAGGTTTAGTACGCATAGCTATGCGACATTGGAATGGTATATACGACAAAATGCGGTGCCAGGGGTCTATAGATTAACACACTATGGGGCAGCAAAGAGGATATTCGGATCGATCCATCATTTTACAGGGTCATCTAGCGCTTTTGTCGTCGTTTAGCGAGAGGATTTGGAAGTTGGTGCCAAATTTGTATGTTATAGATATTGCTCTTGCTCAAGCATGCTTAATTGTGTAGGTTTAATCATGTTGCTACTGATATGTGGAATTTTAATGTGATCTGGTGTATATAGTATTGGAATGCAATGTGTCCTGGCCCCTCTCTCTCTCTCTGGCACCTTGTGGTGTGGTGCTTTTGATGAAGAGGTCAATTTATGCCGTTTTACTCTCTCTCACACACGCACATGGACAGTCTTTCTCTTTACCCATCAACTGGAAAGACCAGTCAATTCAATCTCTCTCTCAACCTTTTCCTTCTCACCCCTCTGTGGTCTCTTCCCCTTCCAAGCAATCTCTATCACCTCTCCTTATCTCACAAATTCTCCACTGCCCTTCAGTCCAAAAGGGATTGGTTTCTTCTTATTATTATTATGGTGGGATGGAATGGCCCTAAACCAAAACTCCATAGAGGTTTTAGGGTTATATTGTGTTTTGCTCTGGGTTGTACAGAATATGAAAACTGCAATAGAAATGGTTGTCATAGGAACAAATCCCTTATGAATTGGCTTTTGCAAGTGAGGGGCTTATGGAACCCAAGGTAACATTCTCCTTCTAAATGGTGGGTGATTTGAGAAGACTTGAAGATAACAAATCCCCAAGAGGAATTCCAGGGCCATAAATGGCACCCAGATGGCTGGACTTTTGGGGCTTGTTTTGATCAAATCTCCCAAATCCATATTGAAATTATCTAGAATTTGGAGGGATTGCTCTTACACTGAACCTCTTTGGTATCTATATATGTACATAGTAATATAACAAAACAATATTCAAAAGTCATGTCAGGGTTATTTGTTTGAACTATGTATTCAAATATATTCTTTTCTTTTTAATGAACAATCACAAAATAAAATAAAATAAAATAAAATAAAAATGAAAATACACCCAAAAAAGTGCTTTTTAACCTCTATCTTAGTGAGATGCTTAGATATAAGCTTTAGGTTTTTTTTTTTTGAGATAATTTTATTATCATTAAATTAACAATGTTAAAAAAATATATATTTTTTAATTGGTAAAGGCTTAAATCTTGAAATTCACAAAATAGATAGTCTAGATTCATTTTTTTAAAAGGACTTATTTGGCCAACAATTGAATTTTTTTTTTTAAAAGATCGATTATTGGGATGAAAGAGTATTTGTGCAAAATTCAGAGTTATACAAATGCCACAAACATATCTTTTAGATGTGGTTTCATTAAATTACTTATATGGGTGTGGTTTGTATAAGACCAAAGCCCTTAACATTCAAAGTAAGGCACACATTCAAATAGTACCATAATATATTGTTTTAGTATTAGAAATATTTATGATGGTCTGAAAATTTATTTTTATGTTTAATTATAAAATTTAAGATTAAAAAATAATGTAGATCGAGCAGATCTATTACCACATGAAAATCTTAAAAATTGACGGTCTAGATAATACGTTATGAGATGCATTGTTTCCCAGACTTGAGATCTATTTTTTCTCAGGTCTATACATCTTGAGGTCGAGGTAATTGAATCAAGAGTTTTTCAACATAAAAAAAACCCCTTCTAGTAAATTTTAGAGGTGCGTTTTAATTTGATTGTTTGAGGCTTCACCCTTATATAAACATTTTCCTTTTAGACGCAGGCAATCGAATCAGGTGAATCTTTGCATCATGCTTGTATTATTTTTCTGCACTATTTTTTTCCGTGTCATATTTTACTCAAACATTGGTTTCTTATCCTCTACAGTTCGATAGGTCAATTGAGTCTGCTGGTTTTATTTTCAGCCCCTATTTCACCCAGTATATTCTTCTATGCTCTTTTTTTGTTTTTTTTTTTTCTTGATTGACTTATTAATCTTGAATTTTCCCTAAATTGGACTCCAAGAGGCCAAAATCCATTCACATGCTTGATTGCATTTTTTTCCTAACCCATTCATGTGTTTGGTAGCATATTTTTCTTATAAAGTTAACAAAACAAAAGAAGTTGGAAAAAGTTTCTATAGAGCTGAGGCTCTAAGCAATCAAATTAGAGCCCACATCAAAAATTTCACCAGAAGCGGTTGTTTTGATGCCTAAATATCCTCAAATTGATCATCTCGATATCAAGATGCATGGACATAAGAAAAAAATGAATTTCAAGTTTTGGAAATAGTGCATCTTGTAATACATTTTTTGACTGTCAATTTTCAAGATTTTCAAATTTTCATAGATCTGCTTGATCTACACTATTTTTTAAGCTTTAAATTTTATAATTAAAGATAAAAACATATTTTAAGACTATCAGAAAGATTTTCAATATGAAAACCACATTTCTCAATACTATTTAAAGATACGCTTTTACTTTGATTGTTTAGAGCTTCGACTCTATACAAACTGCACCCAAAAAAATAGCATGTTTTCCTTGTGTAATCAATCTCTTAGCTTCCCACCAAAGTCTTTGGACTCTTCAACGTCAAAGGTGCTTCTTCTATGGTTCTTTTTTTTTCTCTCATCTTTTAACAAGAATCAAAGCTGCTTCTTCTACGGCGGCAATCATGTTTTTTTTTTCTCATCTTTTAACAAGAATCAAAGCTGCTTCTTCTACGGCTGCAATCTTGTTGTTTTTTTTCTCATCTTTTAACATAAATAAAAATCAAAGAAGATGCAAACTAATCAATTTTCGACACTAACAATAAAATTTAAAACACTAATAATAAAATTTAAAACTACTTGTCAAAAAAATAAAAAATAAAATTTAAAACTAAAAAAATGATACAGATCTTACATATTTATGAACACTTGTTTTTAAGGGGAAATGGACGATCTAGATAATTTGTTACAATGTACACAATTTTCAAAGATCCTAATTTTTTTTCACAACTAATATGTTCAAGCTGAGATCATCAATGCATAGGTTTTCCAATACTTATATTATAATTTTTGATGAATTATGAAATGAGGCTTTACTTATTTTTGATAGCGATGTAGTTCTATCAAACCATTTTCCTTTGTTAATTTAAGGCGGAAGGGATGATTTGAACCTATTGAAGTGGAATGCTAGTTGATTAATGGGAAAAATGCATACAAGGCATTAACCTTATATTATAGAAGTAAGGCGCAAATTAAGAATCCATAAAAAAAAAGTTGTTTCAATTAGCAATTGATCATCTCGACCTTGAGAAGTATGAATATAGAAAAAAGTATTTCGAGTATTAAGAAGAAGGAAAAAATTTATATAAGGATGCAACCTTATAACGTAGAACTACGGATGCACCTCAAAAAGCTATCGGAAAAGGTAGTTTTAATGTTGAAACCTTTTGATTGTTCATCTCCATATCGAGATGTATAACCATGAAAAATAAAAAGATTTTAAGTCTCAAAAATAGTGCATTTTACAACATATTATCTACAGTATCCATTTTCAAGATTTTCATATGTTTATAGATCTACTTGATTTTAACCATTTTTTAAATTTAAAATTTTATAATTAGATATAAAAATAGATTTTGAGATAATCCTAAAAAATTATATACCATGTTAAAATTTGAAGGTATACCTTACCTCTACAGTTATGGATGCATCTGTATGCCAACTGCACCCTAAAAAGAATGTATCCTGTAATGCATTATCTGGACTGCCTATTTTTATATTTTTAAATATTTAGATATACTCAATTTGCACTAAGGAGAGGTAGGAATAGACTACACGTTAGAGCTTGGGAAGTACTCAATTTAGCACCATTTGCGCTACAACTGCGCCTTTTAGCAAGACTTGAAAGTACACATTAATTTATTAAATTTTTATAAGTTAGAAGATAAGAAGGGTCAAGTATTCCTAATATTATGGTATCAAGAGTAGGGCTGAGAATTTGTGCGGTTTGGATATGAAACTCGAATTTTGGGATCCAAAATTTGGATCTGATGGGTCGGGTCTGAATAGTAATTCGGATTGGATTTGAGTACAAGTAGATCTGACCTAGTTATTAAAATATTATATATTATTTTATATATACATATAGTTTATATAATAATTTTTTTATATAGTATTTAATAGATATAAAATAATACATAAAATAATTTTTTCGATCTGATTGTGTTCGGATCTGCATTTAAAGCCCATGTATACTTTTTGGATCCAGATCTGAATATTTTGGATATGATAGAGTCCAAATCTGAATCCGAATCCCGTGTATACTTTTCAAATATAGACCCGATCCAACCCATTCTCAGCCCTACAAGAGACTCTACCATTCTAGAACCGTCCAAAAGTTAGAATTTTAAGTCTCTTTTCTAACCTTATCTTGTTCATAGAAGAAGAGGCTGACTAGCTTATATATTTCCCACCTTTATTATGAAGATAAAGAAAAATTTAAAAGTAGTTGTCATTCTAGACCACGTTAATTAAATGTCTTGCAAAAGTTTAAGTTAAATTACACTGCAAGCAACATTTTTGTTTTTTAGTTTGAGACAGTCAATTCATGGTGGCAAGGGCAAGAAAATAAACAACAGTAAGCAACATATTTTTGGACTGGTCAATCAGTGATCCTAAGATTTCTCTCTTAGCCGCCTTGATCTTGCATTTGGATACGGCAATCTTGAGAAATTTTGCTCAAACACATTACCTTTGGAGTTTTCTCTTTTTGACTACCAATAAATTCTTTTTAACTTCTATATTATTTTTACATCGGAAAATATATAATGGGACTATTTACTTTTGGTACAAGGTAGTCACAATTAATGTTGACCATTGGATGTGAAATTGAGTGGCTACATTTATTTCATTGACCAAGCTTAAAGTTCAAAAGAAATTTTTTAGAACTTTGTGACACACCCAAGCTACCAGATTTCAGATCGAATGGTTGTAAGCAATGGTTTAAAAAACGGATCGGTGACCCGGATCAGGCTTCCAAAAAACTGATCCGGATCGACGAATCGGCGATCCGGATCGGGAATCGAGTGAATCGGTCAGAATAAAGTTTAAAAAAAATCCGAAAAAATTATTAAAATTCATTATAAATATTGTTTTTTAGGAATTCAATAAGAAATGAGGGTACTCCATTAAGAATTTTCATGTTTTTGAATGAATATGCGAATATTGATATGTTATTTCCCTGCTTGAACCGCCATTCAGC